>JANUWF010000786.1:0-82500 GCA_026120185.1 Voacanga thouarsii | reverse complement strand
ATTCCTTCATATTTGAGATTTTATCATTGGAAAGGTATTTTGTGCATTATTTCAGATTTTGGGGGTAAAATAAGGTAAAAACGTCGCGGAACAGAACAGAGCCGACGCCGGTTAGGAGCTAGAGGCAGCACCGGCTTTACCCTGGAAGAGTTGGCACAAAAATCAAGAAAAATCGGCGAACATGCAGAGAAGCAAAACATAATAATTGCCGGCCCTAGGCAAGATAGGCAGCGCTGGCTGTGCACTGGTACAGAGGCGGTACCTCGATTTTAGTGCGTATTTTTGGTAATTTCCAAAATTTTAGTATTTTCCTACTTCTATTCAGCCAGGAACCCTAGAGGGACGAATTTAGGCACTTCTAAAGCCTATAAATAGAGGGAAAACACAAGGTTAAAGAGGGAATTCACGGATCAAAACACAAATCACTCAAAATCAAGGAGGAATTCATTAAATCAAGGAGGATTGTACAAGAGTGTCTACGAAGGAAGAAGAAGGAGGCTAGTTTTTGAGGGATTTCTTTTAACTTTGTTTTCTTTTCTTGAACAATTTTAATTGTTTTATTGTAATGTAACATTATTTTCGGTATTCATGATTTTTAGAGTTAATTTGATCTTTTGATTAATTGGTTGTTATTATTGGTATTTAATTACTTATGCTGATTACGAGATTAATTTGTTGTTTCTTCTATTAACTTGCTTGGAAAAGGGGTTGATGGTGTCTCAATTCATTAATTTCATATTTGTTATCTCTTAACTTACTTGGAAAAGGGGTTAATTGCTAAGAACTGGGTAATTAAAGGTTAACTGATGTCTACCAGGATATGGATTCATTAGTTAATTTCATGTTTTAAATTTGCCAGGATATGGGGATTTAATCAGGAATTGTGTTTAATGCGTCTTTTTGGTGAATTAGTTGAGACAGAATATGTGAAGCTAATTTGTCTAGAAGATAGTGATTTCATGCATTGGAAAAGAAGTGAATCTATTTTAATCCTTCATGATGCCAAGAGAATGATTAGTTATGATAATGATTGGGTACTTTAAGGTTATGTTTGTCAAAATAATGGTTTGAGTTACATAATTCTCCATCCTTGACATGTATATATTCTTTTATTTTATTTTATTTTATTTTTCTTTTTATTTCTTTTTCACTTTATTGAGTCGGTTAAACAATGAAAGAAAAGTAATTAAGGCATACTTGTTCCTTGAGGATCGACACTCATTTTAAACTTTATGCTATGCTTAATGATGAGTACGCTTACTGATATGTGTAATTTGAGGTTAACGTTTTAATTTAAACTTGATTGGGAATGTGCTTATTTTTATATCAATATATATATATATATATATATATATATATATATACATACATACATATACATACACACACACACACACACACACACACACACACACACACACACACACATATATATATATATATATACATATATATATATAAACTTCTGGAACCAAACAAAAGTCCTCTGTTTTGCATACCTTGGTACATACCTGTGCATCAAGTTGTGCATATTTGAATGCCCATACATTTAGCCATTCATATTCTGCATACTTCCAAACAACTTCAAATTGCTTCCAACTTTATCATAAATCATTCGGCTATCTTTTTTAACTCAAAATTAATCATTTGAGCCTTGTTTCACTAATTTTTCACCAACTTAACTTAAAAACACATAAATAAACAAAATAAGTAGAAACCATCTGAAATCATACGAAAAATTATGCAAAATCTAAGTAAAAGGACTATAAAATATGATAATTTCACACCTAACAAATACCCGTACACTTAACTTTTTGTACATTGTCAGCCAAAACAATTTTTTTCAAAATATTTAAAACATGAAATTCCAATTTCAAGAGGTATAGTGGATATGCAATCTTTGTTTTCTCAATAAAGAACAACTTAACATGTATTCAATCAAGAAGACTTAAGACAAACTTACATAGTAGATCAAATATATCTAAGGCCATTAAAGTTAGTTTAAACAAGTTCATATCTATTCAATGCATTTCACTCCCTTTCTTTGATCAAAATATATAAGCAATGCAAATTATATAAGTTAGAAATATATAACTAATTCAAATCTATGCACTTTGTACTTGTCTAAATTACTACAAATTAGGTAGCAAATTAGGATTTCTCAAGCAATTATTTTTTTTTTAACTCAAAATTTTTCTTGGGATTTATAGCCTTAAGTGAGAGTGTTTCGTTCTATCTCACCATGTTAGCCCCCTTTCATATAATTATTTTTCTTCCTCCATTCTAATCATTTTTCTTTTTTTTTTTCTAACTCTCTTTTCTTCTTTCAAAAGTTGTTTTTTGCCGAAGGACATGCTTTTTGCATTCTTGGACCTTCTTTTTTCCACACTTTTTCATTCATCATTTTTCATAGGTGCCATTAGGGAATGATTTCTATCTTATTTACTTAAACCCAAGTTTATGACTAGTCTAGACAATTTTCAACAAAAATTATTACATAAACCAAACTTATACTTTATCACAAACGTATATAAATCTTACAAAGTCAAAAGTTTCATACATCTAGTAAGAAATTAACAACATTAAACTAAATTTGCAATCCTTAATTATCTTCAACCTAATATAAAAGTTTAACAAAAATCAACTAAACTAAATAAATATCAATTCATTTTTCAAAATCAAAAGGAAAAAAATAGCTCCACCATTTTTTTAGCACAAAGCTTCAAAATTTTCTAAAATTTTAAAAATGTTGTCCAATGTCACACAACAACTTGAAAAGAAGAATTTTAATTCTACGCCCCTACACTTAAACTGGACATTGTCCTCAATAGACAAAAATAAAAATATTAAAGTACAACTAAAGGGACCAAGAAGATAAAATGGATAATGAAAATCAATACTTCTTAAAAGAATGTGTGCATGCAATTATATGACTGCCAAATGCCCCATTAAAATTTTTAGAAATTGAGGTTAAAAACATGGAAAAAGAAATTGCAATTCCTACCCCCACATTTAAACTATACATTTTCCTCAATGAATGAAAAATAGAACAAGAAAATACAACCACAAAGGATCAAGTAGACAAGGGGAGAGGAAAAACAAATACTTCCCAAGAACAAAGTACTCATTGATTTTCGCATGCCAATAAATATGCTCTAGAAGTTGCATTGATTGCCATTCATAAGAAAAGCTTCAAGGCTGGAAAATAAAGACGTTAGAATTCAAAGATCATGTCTAAAACAAAGGAGTTCTTGACAAAAATAATAAAAAAACAAGTTACAAACTAAATCAACCTAACGTAGACATGAAAAACACATGAAAAAATAGGAAAAACAAAACACAAGCAAAGGCAAGGGACAAAAGAATACAAAACCAGCTATATTTTTACATGAAAAAGAAGTATGGCAAGCACAGGATACTAAATGGCTGTGCACAATCTTGTACAGTTTGCAGGAGAAAACATTTGCTCGTGCACATCTTGCTGCATAAGCGTGCAACATGCCATGTATATCTACTATAGTTTTAAAATTTTAAATTTTGAAAGCACAAAAAGGCTACACGGCCGTGTAATGTGGCATAGCTTGATTCATGGTCGTGCCATTTGTTGTGCAACCTATCTGGAAAATTTTTCAAAACATTTTTTAAACACAACTTGTGACTTTCAAAATCCTTTTCTAATCTAATAGTTAAAGAGTTGGGAAATTTTGTTTCCCTTACAAATTAGACACAAAAAACACATAAAGACTCAAGCCAAAATACCAAGATATAATAGAATCACTTACTAATGATACAAATCACAAAAGGAAAGAAAGATTCCCTTAGATGGCCAATCCTCCAAGTGTATGGCCAATTTGTGCTTGTGTGGGCACCAATTGTAGAAAACTCAAATTTGATTGAAGTATCTCTAGCACTATGAGCTACTTCTTTACAAATCCTAATCTCTTTAGTATTGAAATTAGATGCATAATGTATTCTCCTTCTACGTCTCATCTTACCACTCCAAAGATTCTTACAACAAGATGGACTCCAAAACAAACAAAAACAAAAAATTAAAAGGAAAAAGAAAACACACAACAAGACACAAGAAAAACAAGAATAAGAACAACACAACATCAAAAGAACCCATCAACTATAACTACCACAAGTATCATTACAAGACAAAGACAATAAGATAGGATTCCTCGGCAATGGGTTGGTAAAGAGATTACGACATTCAAAATATAGATCTTTTAAATGCAGTCATTATGCACCCAATAAAAAATTAAAAACCCTCATCTTAAAGATATAACATAATATAGCTATGAGTACGGTGTTGAACCTACAAGAAGCTTAAGAGAAGTATACTCTTATGTTCTCTCCTTACCTTAATCTTATGAACAATTAACTTGAATAAATCTTATGATGTCCTAAACATAAAGTAAATGGGGGGAAGTAAATTGAAAACTAACTAAATTGAAATAAGAATAAATAAGAAAACTAACAAAATAAGAATAAGAAAACAAATCCAAGCCAATTAGGAAACTGCTTGTTTTAGGAGCATGCTTTGAGATCAAATTAGGAAACCTAATGTAGATTAGATAATTATGAGTAATTGGTTTTAGGACTCTCACTGAATGCCTCAAATCCCTATATATTTGCCAAATTGGATCAATTATTGTTGAATGCTTCCAACTAATCCCTTATCCAATTCTTAACCTAATCAACAAAATTAATCATTTTTCTTAAAGATATTAATACTTGAGTTAATAAGTATATTAGATCAAAAGCTAAATTGATATGCATGTTAAGGCATTACCAATGTCAAAATTACATATAGCAATGAACTTCAACTATAGGCATCTTGAATCATGCAATTCTCTATTAATCTAATCAAGCCATGAACTGCAACCTAATTAAGATCAATAGGCTACCTAGAAATCAATTAAAAGACTAATTAAGTTAGCTTTCAACCATGCAAATCACATATGTTGATCAATCATAACAAATTCAATAGACTTGATAAGGAAAGAAAATAATCAAGAGATCAATTATCTTAGCTATTCAATTATGTGATTCAAATATGTGAGTTTAAACATAAAAGAAATCAACATAATTGATAAGAAAAGAAAGACAAAATTGTACAAATACTCAAAAGATAATCTTAATGACATCAAAACTAGAGTCCTTGTTCAACATTCTCAAAGTACCAAAACCAATACTCAAAATATAACCTTAAAGCAAGATAAACTATTAATTGTCTTGAATACAAAAATACAAAAATATAATATAAATGGAAACAAGAAAGAAATAAGAGAAAGTTTGATTGATAAAACTTGGTAAGCCCTAATCTCAAGTTCTTCTTACCTCCGGACTTCTTCCCCTCTTGAAAGCCTTCCATTGCTTAAAATAAAGAAAGAATTACAATATGTGATGAATTGGATTGATTCTTTATGAATTAGATATAGGACTTTCTAAAACTTTCAAAAACATTACATGCAATGTATGTATGGACATCTATGGAAGCCGTGCTTAAATTTCGCTCAAAAACTATCAAAGGTGACACGAGAACTTGCGCGGCCATACACCTGGGCATGTACCATGAATGGGATCATGCACGGTCGTGCACTTGTGGATTTTGTAAAAGCTTAATTTTCTTCAATTCTACAAACTTCTGGAAGCAAACAAAAGTTCTCTATTTTGCACACCTTGGTGCATACCTGTGCATCAAGCCGTGCATCAAACAATACATATTCTGCATGCTTCCAAACATTTCCAAATTGATGGTTTAAAAACAGGGGAGCATGCTCACGGGAGGGAAAAAAACAGAGAGAAAAAAAAACTACAAGCCTTAATGGCAGCACAGAAGCGTTAAGATCATACATTTGCGTGCTTCAAGCCTTTTAGGTTGTGTAGGAGTGGATTGAACCATAGGAATAGCTTCGCCTTATCCGCTTGAAGAAGCTACCAGTTGTAATCCTTCCAATCTCCTGCTTCTCCTTAGGTGCATTAATGCCGACCTTTTCAGCTCTTAGAATATGCCATTGCCCAACTTCTTGTTGGTGAACACAACAGTGAGGAAGAGTGATCTCAACCTAACTTGGTTCTACTATTATTGGCTAGCAAAACACCAAGAACAAGAGGGTGAACAGAGGCTCACGAGAGAGAGAGAGAGAGCTACGTGAGGGAGAGCTACATAAGGGAGCAAGAAGCTTAGGGAGGTTAGGGTTATTTTTTTCCACCAGAGACTTGTTTATTATTAGCCAAAATTAGGTCTCCAATATCTGATAAATATATCCCCCGGGATATCATATTTCAAATACCCGGATGTTATCCAGAGATTAAGTTTGGCTTAACCCTAAACTCATCTGAACCGTATCTGAAAGAAACCCTACGGTCCAAGCTATTGGGCCAAAATAATATTTATTATTTTTTTGGACCCAAAAGGCCCAAAATAATAAACATTAATTATTTATTTTCTGGGCTTATAGAAATAACACAATAAACAATTAATGAGCCCAAATGAACCAAAATAATTAAACTTTAATTATTTATTTCTTGGGCTTATATAAATAACCCAAGAATTAATTAAGCATTAATTACTTCCCTCTAGTTTAAGCCCATGTTAATTTCCTAATTATTCAAACTGGACATAGGCCCTAAATAATTAATTAACCAATTAAACCAAATAATTAATTTCTCTCAACTCCTAATTTTTATTTTATTTCAATCTAATAATAAATTAGACTTTCTGAATAAAATAAAATAAAATAAAATAAAATAAAATCCTCTTTAACTGAGACCAATTCCTCAACTCAAAATTAATTAGGACTTATGGGCTATTCCGAGGACCAAAAAGACACATCGCCTTAACTGCTAAAATAACCAAAATACCCTTGCTATATAAATAGCTGTATTTTGCATTTTAAATATTTTCTAATATCACCATAAGAAAATATTAACCCCAAGGACAATGCTGCGTTAGCAAAGTCTCCGACCTACAGGTGAAATGACTAAAATACCCCTCTACACATCACCGTACATTTAGAGAGGAAGAAATGTACTAACACCCCTCTAAATTACATCTACCATCCTTAGGCTTCTAGTCCAATGATCCATGACTTCCTGAAGTGTTTCCGCTTTCCAAGGGAGCTACTTTAAAGCAAACATCGAAGTCATGTTTCCCAGGGCCCTGGACATTTTAGATCATTTGGACAACCACAAGGGACGATATTATGTAGAAAATATCTTGTACAAGTCTGTCTTAACAAACTAGTTACATATACCCAATACACAAGTATATTGATTCTACCATAGAACCTCAACTATAGCATATCAAAGCATATACTTCCAGCTTCGTCAGACCACCAACTCATACTCAAGTCGTAGAGTACTAGTCCGTGCTGTAGCGGTAGTAGTCTAGGTTTCTACCATATGGTACTTTTAGAAACCACTACTACAGGTCCTGTCCTACGTATTCGAAATACGCTTATGTCATGAAGTAAGTGGACTACTCACTGGCTAAAGGTAAGCCATTCCCCATTTAGAATTCATAACATAATAACCAAACACATGATGAGATTCCCATTCTCATCAATAGGTTAAGAACAAATATTTATGTGTTTAAATAACTCGTGATCTATACCTAACTGTGAAAGACCACCATTCACATGGATCACTTATTTAAACACAATGGGTCTGTTCCAAATGAAATTGTGCACAAATAAAAAGTAAATTCACAAACAATTTTTGAAATTAAATTTTTTTTATTAAAATATTCGATTTTACATTAGAAATCTAGTCTAAGAGGGCATGCTATCCAACATAAATTGCTTCCAACTTTTTCTTAAATCATTTGACAATCTTTTTTAGCTCAAAATTAATCATTTGAAATCTTGTTTCACTCATTTTTCACTAATATAACCTAAAAAAAACATAAATATACAAAATAAGTAGAAACTATCCAAAATAACACAAAAGATCATGCAAAAACCAAGTAAAAGGGTTACAAAAATATTACAATTTCACACCTAACAAATACTCCCACACTTAACTTTTTACACGTCATTAGGCAAATTAATTTTTTGAAAAGATTTAAAACATGAATTTCCAATTTCAAGAGGTATGGTGGATATGCAATCGTTTTTATTTTTCACCATGAAAAACAACTTATCATTTATTCAATCAAGAAGACGTAAGGCAAACTTATATATTAGATCAAATATATCAAAGGCCATTAAAATTAGTTTAAATAAGTTCATATCCATTTAATGCATTCCATTCTTTTCTTTGATCAAAACATATAAGCAATGCAAATCCCATAAGTTAGAAATATATAATTAATTCAAGTCTTTGTACTTTGTACTTGTCTAAACTACTACAAATTAGGTCTCAAATTAGGATTTCTCAAGCAATTGTTTTATTTGCTTTTGAACTCAAATTTTTTTTCTTAGGATTGATAGCCTCAAGTGAGTGTGTTTTGCTCCATCCCACCTTATTGGCCCCTTTTCATACAATTTTTTTTCTCTTTCCATTCTAGACATTTTTTTTTCCCCAACTCTCTTTCTTTTTTCACGTGCTATTTTTCACTGAAGGACAAGCACTTTGCATTCCCTAACCCTTTTTTCTCCACACTTTTTTATTCATCATTTTTTCATTGGTGCTATTAGGGAACCGCCTATTCTATCATATTTACTTAAACCCAAGTTTAGAACTAGTCAAGACAATTTTCAACAAAAATTAGCATATGAACTAAATTTATACTTCATCATAAACTTATATAAATCTCACAAAGCTAGAGTTTCATACAACAAATAAGAAATAAACAAGGTTAAACTAAATTCGCAAGCCTTCATTATTTTCAACTTAATATAAAAGTTTAAAAAAATCTACTCAACCAAATAAATGTCAAATCATTTTTGAAAATCAAAAGAAAATAAATAGCTCCACAATTTTTTTTAACACAAAGCTTCAAAAATTTTGCGAAATGTCACACAACAACTTGAAAAAAAGAATATCAATTCTACACCCCCATACTTAAACCAAATATTGCCCTCAATAGACGAAAATAAAAATATTAGAGTACAACCAAATGGACTAAGAAGATAAAGAGGGTAAATAAAATCAATCCTTCCAAAAAGAATGTATGCATACAATTATGTGAATATCAAATCCCCCATTAAAATGTTCATAAATTGAGGTTAAAAACTTGGGAAAAGAAATTGCCATTCCTACCCCTATACTTAAATCGTATATTATCCATAATGGATTAAAATTAGAACAAGAAAATATAGGTACAAATGATCAAATAGATAAGGGGAGAGGAAAAACAAATACTTTCCAAGAACAAAGTACTCATGGATTACCACATGCCAATAAATATGCTCCAGAAGTTGTATTGATTGCTATTCATAAGAAAAGCTTCAGTGCTGGACAATAAAGATGTTAAAATTCAAAGAATCCAAAGAAAGGAGTCCTTGACAAAAACAATAAAACAACAAGACACAAACTAAACAAACCTACCCTAGACATGAAAAAAACAAGAAAAACAACAAAAACATGACATAAACAAAGGCAAGGGACGAAAGAACACAAAACCAGCTATTTTTTTACATGAAAAATGAGTATGGCAAGCATGGGATACTACACGGGTGTGCACAATCTTGTGTAGTTTGCAAGGGAAAAAATTTTCTTGTGCACGGCTTGTTGCTCGAGCATGCAACATACTGTGTATATCTACTGTAGTTTTGAAAATTAAATTTTGAAAGCACGATAAGGCTACAAGGCCATGCAATGTGGCATGGCTTGACGCACGGTTGTGCCACTGGCCGTACAACTTATCTAGAAAATTTTTCAAAACATTTTTTTAAACACTATTTTTTATTTTCAAAATCCTTTTCCAATCTAATCATTTAGTCCTTATGAAAATTTGTTTCTCTTACAAATTAGATGCAAAAGCACATAAAGACTCAAACTAAAATACCAAGATGTGATAGAATCACTTATTAATGACACAAATAACAAAAGAAAAGAAAGATTCCCTTAGATGGCCAATCCTCCAACTGTATAGCCAATTTGCGCTTGTGTGGGCACCAATTATAGGAAACTCAAATTTGATTGAAGTATCACTAGCGCTATGAACTACTTCTTCACAAATCCTTGTCACCTTAAGATTCAAATTAGACGCTTAATGTATTCTCCTTCTTCATCTCATCTTACCACTCCATGTCGATCAAGCATAAGAAACTCAACACACTTAATAAGGAAAGAAAACAATCACGAGATAAATTATCTTAACTATTTAATTATGAAAAACAATCAAGAGATAAATTATCTTAACTATTTAATTATGTTATTCAAATATTTGATCTCAAATATAAAAGAAATCAACACAATTGATAAGAGAAGAAAGCCAAAAATGCACAAATACTCAAAAGATAATTTTAATGACATTGAAGATAGAACTTTGCTAATAATCTCAAAGTACCAAAACCAATACTCAAAAAATAACCTAAAAATGAGATAGAATCTTAATTGTCTTAAATATAAAAACATAAAAATATAATACAATCAGAAACAAGAAAAAAAAAGTTTGAATGATAAAACTTGGTAAGCTCCCAATCTCAAATTCTTCTTACCTCTGGACTTCTTCCCCTCCTGAAAGCCTTCCTTTGCTCAAAAGAATGAAAAAATTATAATATGTGATGAATTGGATTGATTCTTTGTGAATTGGATCACCTAAAACCTATTTATAAAGTCTCTAAACCTTCCCTGAATAAATTAGGTAAGTTTGCACCGTCATTAGTGCAATTTAGGACTTTCTAAAACCTTCAAGAACATTACACAGCTTGTATGCACAGGCATGCATTGAAGCTATGCATAAATTCTGCTAAAAAATTCTTGGTGGTGGCATGGGAACTTGCATGGTTGTACTCCTAGCCATGCACCATGCACAGAACCTGCATGACCGATGCTTGTTTTTTAGTGTAGAAAATATTACTAACAAATTACATAATTAATCAAGTTTTAATTAAAATTTCAACCACTAAAATTACACATAAGGGCAAGTAAAACCATCGTACAATAGAGGGAATAGCAAGTATCAAATTCACGAGAATTTAGGCTCCCACCTTACTTTACCCAAATCTTTATTGTTTAGTCAATAAAATAAGAAGAAAATAAAAAAGATAATCAATAAAGATAAAAAATAGATATAACTCAAGGATGCAATTTCATATAACTAAACAATTATCTTGAAAACACAAGATTGAATCAATTAGCATTCACCACAATCAACTGTCTTCATAGCATCATAAAAGATTTAATATAGACCCACTTTGTTTGCAATCCATTGAATCACTATCTTCTAGTAAATTAGTGAACATATTCTGTCTCAACTAATTTATTCAAAAGATGCATTAAAATCAATCCTCATATAAACTCCTATATTCTAGGTGATTTAAAACATGATATTAGTCAACGAATCTATATTCTAGCAATCATTAACTAATCTTTGATTACCAATGTTTTAAATAATTAACCCCCTTTTCAAGTAAGTTAAGAGATAACAAATATGAAATTAATTAATTAAAGTCATTACCAACCTCTTTTTTATGCAAGTTAATAACAAAAATCAATCAACCAATTCCGTAAGGAAAATAAGCAATCAAATACTGAGAACAACAATCAATTGATTAAAAGTTCCAATTAACTCAAAATCATAATATCCAAAATAATATCTAATTGTAATCAAAACATTAAGCACATCATTGTTATAGAAAAGTAAACAAATGATAGAAGATAAAACTCATAGACAAGCCATTCTTCTTCTCTTGAAAATCTCATTTGAATAATGCTCCTTTAAGTGGTGATTAAGTAGCTAACTTAGATCCTTCAAATCTTGCCTTTCTCTTGTGTTTTTCTTATATTTATAAGCTTCATTGATGCCAAAATTCGTTATCTGAGAAGTCTAGTCAAAGTAGAATTCAAAAAATACCAAAATTTTTTTAAAAATACCAAATTTGTACATAACCACCTCTGGGCGGAGTGGACATGGCGCCGAGTCCGTTCGGCCCGCCTTGTGCCAAGTCCAATCTATTTTTCTTCACAATTTCCTCTTTTCGAGAGTAGACCTAGTACCTGGTGCATTATCTAGACCTGGCACTAGGTATATTCTGGAAACTCTCACTTTTTTGCTCGAAATCTACTCAATTCTGTACAAAGTCATCAAAAACACTTTTTACAAGTAAAATGTCAAATAGGAAGGAATATGTCTAATTATCATAACAAAAGTATCTCAAAACAACATTAAATAACTAGTAAAATAATGATGATTTTAGCCCCTATCACATACCCCTACACTTGAATTTTTGCTTGTTCTCACGTAAACAAGAACTAGACACTAAGTATTTAGAATAAGACAAAATAATTTAGCAAATATTTTCTTAGCAAATCCATCAATAATGAAGACATAACCTTCTTCCAGCCTTAAACATAAATTCGTCATACATTCAACCCTTTTAAAACCTTGTAAACTCATGTATTAAATCAAACAATCCCATGGCCATCAAAGTTAAATTAAACATGCTTATATTTAGTACAAGAAAATTATCATACTCCTCAAGCAAAAACATAGATAACATAAATCATACAAGTCAAGCCATTTAACCAATTCTAGCTTTATAAACTCAAATTTACACAGCTTAAGTTAATGAAATAAGAAAAATACTCCACTTTTTCTCTCTCTTTTTTTTTTCACTGACTTAGGGAATTGATAGCCTCAAGTGCATGAATTTCTCTTCACATACCGTATTGGCTCCCTTTTAGTCATCATTTTTTTTCCAAGCATTTTTTCTTCTCTTTTCTCTTTCTTATCTTTTTCCTTTCCTTACATTCTTACCTTTGAGATAGCCTCAAGAGAGTGTGATACTTCTTTATTTCTTCTCTTCCACTTACTGTATTGGCCCCTTTTTCAACAAAAGGTCTCTCTCTCTCTCTCTCAATAGATGAAAGCAATTTTTTTCAACTCACTCAACTATTTTTTTTCCCTTTTTATTTTATTTCCTCAAATTCCTTATTCACAACTCAAAGTCAAGCAAACTTTAAATCTATAATACAAGAATTAGTCAATAACACTTCCCATATTTCATCATATCATCCATATTCAAACATAAAGAATAAAATAAAACTCAAATATCCAATATAACCAAGGTTAACTTAAATTCTCAAGATTTAGCAAAATCCAACTTAATACAAAAGTTTATCCTTTTAAATAGAAATCCAACCATACTAAATGACAAATCCATATCTCAAGTTAAAAAGAAAATCACAACTCCATTATAGACAAATAAACTCAATTTAGCTCCAAAATCTCCAAACTTTTAAATTTGTCAAATTTTCAACAAAATTGTTTGATTTCAAAATTTTTCCAAAGTAACTCCATACTAAGAAAAAACTAAGATGATTAATAAAAACTTAGACAAAGAATATTATTAAACCACTCCTCCATACTTAAATTGGACAATGTCCGCATTGGCAAAAAATTAATACAAGAAAGCATCTCCAAAAGGACAAAGAATGATAAAAGAGGTAGAAACTTAAGCAATACTCCCCAAGTGCAATAAAGCTCCAATAAATATGAACTTGGAAAAGAAAGAAGAGTTTGTTCAAAAAGACTTTATTCCATCCTACAAAGGAAAACACAAAGAAAATAATAATAAAAGAAAGACATACCTAAATAAAAGAAAACAAACTAAAAATCCTAAAAAAGCAAATAAAGACATGACTCACTCTCCCACACTTAAGATGGAAAAATATATTCCTTATTACTAGGGGAAATAATACCTAACAACTCCAAACACAAAACAAAGATACAAACTCTTTCCATTCATCATACTTCCTTATCAAACCTTTGAAAAAGAAATTAATGCTGATTGAAAAAGATAAGCATAATGAAAGTAGAAATAAGAGACGGTTTTGAAAAATAGAGGGTTCATGGAGAATATTAGTTGCAATGAATATACATGCAGGACCCCCTTTCCATAACACTTTTTTAGACATGCAAATTAAGTTTTCAACACAAATATGTAACTTATGTCTAAAAAGTGTGTAAATATGAGATTCACCACTTAATCCTTCAAAAGATTTGTCACAATTGAAATTTCCCTTACAACTTAGTATTTGAGTTTTCAAAGATAGGATCAAGAAATTCTTGCTTTTCAATACTTCTACAAATACCAAGTTACCTCCTTAAAATTGGGGTGTATGGTAGATTTTCTTAACATCCTCCAAGGGTTTTGTATGATGTATCAGTGAAAGATCCAACTCCTTGAAACATGTTAAATTCCATGTATCATCATTTGAGCTATTGTTCTCTAAGAATGGAGAGGATCCTAAGAAATCATGTAACAAAGAGAGATTAGAATTATTAGTACATAGAGGAGAATCAAATACCTCCCTTTCCACATTGGGCAATTGTTCCTCATATCCTCTCTCCTTTCCTTGGAGATTCTCTTGTTCAAGTGTATGAGCCTTTATGGTATCCTCAACCAACTTGGCTAGTTGTGTTCTTTGGTTACTCATTCGTTGCGTTACTTCTTCATGCCACCTAATGGACGTGTTTGTGTTGGTAACAAAGGATTTGATTGAAGCTTCAAATGACGTCTCACTAAAAGTGTTAATCCAAGCTTACAACCTTGCCAACGTATCATCATTATAGCTCTTTTGACATTGTGCCCATGAATAAGTATCCATGATGATGTTTTGAATCTCGTACTCAAAGAAAAACAAAAATCGAATTGAAAACAAAAATAACAGAAAATAAAGAAAATAAAAAAACACAAATTAGAAATATTCACAAACTACCTAAATACAAAAGTTAGTACTGTTTAGAAATACAACAAAGGCTAAATCAACAAGATTCAAGTGTTTCTACTAGTGCATCCCTGGCAACGGCGTCAAAAACTTGATGCGTATTTTTTAGTGTAGAAAATGTTACCAATAAATTATACAGTAAATAAAGTTTTAATTAAAATGCCAACCACTAAAACCACATATACGGGCAAGTATACCCATCGTATAGTATAAAGAATAGCAAGTATCGAATCCACCAGAACTTAGACTCCCATCTTACTTTTCTCAAATCTTTATTGTTTTGTGAATAAAATAAGAAGAAAATAAATAAATAAATAAAAATAAAAATAGATATACCTCAAGGATGCAATTTCATGTAACTAGACAATTATCTTGAAAATACAAGATTGAATCAATTAGCATTCATCACATTTAATTTTTGCCTTAGCATCATGAAGGATTTAATATAAACCCACTTCATTTGCAATCCGTGGAATTACTATCTTCTAGTTAAATTAGTGAACATATTCTATCTCGACTAACTTATTCAAAATATACATTAAAATTAATCATCATATAAAATCCTATATGCAAGGTGATTTAAAATATGAAATTAGTCAATGAATCCATATTCTAGCAATCATCAACTAACCTTTAATTACCAATGTTCTAGACAATCAACCCATTTTTCAAATAAGTTAAGAGATAACAAATATAAAATTAATTAATTGAAGTCATTACTAACCTCTTTTTCAAGCAAGTTAATAACAAAAATCAATCAACCAATTCCATAAGAAAAACAAGCAATCAAATACCAAGAACAACAATCAATTGATCAAAAGTTCCAATTAACTCAAAATCATAATCTCTAAAATAATATCCAATTACAATTAAAACATTACACACATCATTATTTTAGAAAAGTAAACAAAGGATAAAAGATAAAACTTATAGACAAGCTCTTCTTCTTCTCTTGAAAACCTCCTTTGAGCAATGCTCCTTTGAGTGGTGATTGAGTAGCAAGCTTGGATCTTTCAAATCATACATTTCTCTTGTGCTTTTCTTATATTTATAAGCTTCCTTGATGCCAAAATTCATTACTTGAGAAGTCTAGTCTGAGTAAAATTTAGAAAATACCAAATTTGCGTACAACCGCCTCTGGGCAGAGTGGACCTGGCACCGGGTCGAATCTGTTTTTCTCCACAATTTTCTCTTTTCCAGAGTAGACCTGGTACCTAGTGTATTATCTAGACCTGGCGCTAGGTACATTCTGGAAACTCTCACTTTTTTGCTCGAAATCTACTCAATTCTATACGAATTCGTCAAAAACACTTTTTACAAGCAAAATATCAAAATATCATTCTGGAATATGCTTAGTTATCATAACAAAAGTATCTCAAAATAACCTTAAATAATTAGTAAAATAATGATGATTTTTGTAACACCCCATATTTCCATAACATAGTGGGTTGTAACTTTGTGGGATGTCGCCCTGTCTGAATGCTCAAACAAGGGGTTTTTATAACAACTTCACTCAATAGGCAGCGGAAATTTTTCAAAAATAGGAAAGTACAAGAATTTGGCTTCTGATACATACACTCACAGGTATAACAGGTCCAAGATATAGCATGAGCCTTTGGAAATTCACTACGCTTTCGCTGTGCCTCTGATCCTGAATTTTTCAAAAGAGATAACACACGTGTGAGTGTAAAACTCAGTGAGTCCCGTGTGTACTAGTGTTTTATAAAAGAATCAGAGCAGATAAAACCTTTGTGGAAAAGCATATCATGTTCCTACTGGAAGCAATTCTTAAACTCTCTAAAGAAGAGTTTATTCAGACTTAACCATTTTTGAAAAATTGTATTTCAGTTTCAAATCATTATCCCGATTTTCACATCACAGGCACTTCTCTAATAAAAAGGTCGACCTGTATGCAAAACTTCACAAGGCTTCGCTTTCAGCACCACATGTCATTGTGCTTAGAGCGCAGTCTACAACACTTAATTGTGCATCGCTAAAAGATAAGTACACCACAGTATACTACTTAAGTTAAGTTAGTGCTTACGCTAAGTATTCAAGTTAATGCATACACCAAGTATTCAAGTTAGTCATATATTAGATTCAAGAAATAAAAAATTTAAGATTCATATTATTCATCGCGTTTCCAAATCCATATAAAAGGCTCGCACTTGAGCACATCAAGAAACCATTTCCATATTAGGAAAACACTTTACCAAAATCGGGATTTGGAAATTAAAAATATCACACGAGATATTTCATATTCAAGCTATTCATGAAATCGAATACTTGTTAATGCTTTCAACCTCAAATGTAACGTTCATCTCATAATGTATTAGGAAAGCATTAACTATATTAGAAAAGCACATGATCGTTTCAGAACTCAATCACAAAAGGGTATTCGGGTCATTTTACCCATACTCGATTCAAAAAAGACTTTTTGAGAGGGTATTCGAGACATTTTACACTTACCCAATTTGAAAAGTATTCACAAAAGTTCCAATAAGGATATTTCGATCATTTACTAAATGCCCAATTCCAAAGTTTTCATAAAGCATTCCAATAAGAATATTTGGATCATTTTCCAAAAACCTGATTCCAAAAGGAACTTATTTCAAGAAATCCAAAATTCTAATCCTAAAAGAGGATTAAATTCAAAGTTTCTCCATAAAATGTTCCAATAAGGGCATTCTAGTCAATTTATGAATACCCGATTCTAAAAATTATCATTTTTTGAAAATTCTAAGCATTTAAACCAAAAAGGACTAAATTCACAAAATTCATGTTTTAATCATCCGTTAAGGTTTCCAAACCAATTATGAAGTTCATTTGAGTCCAAAATGGCATAAAATAAGTCTTGCTTAGATAAACCTTAAATAAATTCAAGGATTTCCAAAATGGTATAAAACGTAGCATTTTATGGAAAAGTAAAGCACACTAACTTTTAAAAGATTTTAGAAGTCAAAAGGACTCACCTCATGTCTTAATTAAACTTTTCCGATTCACGGCCATTCGACCACCATTTCCAATGTACCGTTGGCCGTTTACTGTTAAACCTACACAAAACATCGTTTTTATGTTAAATCGTGTTTGGTCGAAAGTAGCCAATGGTTAGCCGATGTGTTCGATGGCTAGCCGATGTCTAACTGATGTTTAGCCGATAAGGTCGACGGTTAAGGAAAACGTCAACTTTCGTTCACATCGTTTTTTCGTCATTTGTTCAATTCTTTCGTTTTTCTTTTTCCATATCCTTCATCCCTTCATGCACAAGGGATTCACTCCATATTTCTCATTCATTCCATCCCAAAGTCACATAATTAATCATCCTTAAGTTCATTCACTTTCCAAGCAAAATCCTGAAATTTTACTGTTTTGACATACAATTTTGTTTCACACATAATTTTCAATCCACAACTTTGATTTGGCTCTATGATATACCAAAACAACCGTAAGAATCTTAAATTTAATTCTATATAAGCCATTTTCTGATCTCTAGTTCCTATGACACAATACAGTGCAAAAATAACCCCAGTAGTTTTGCCACAATTTAACTATTCATGCTATCCTTTGATGTTCTTTAACTTTTAAACTCTTGAGAACATTAATTCATTCAATTTTCCTTCAAATCATCTTTGATTCTGTAATTTTTTCAGATTCCAATAACTGACAAGAATCATACTTCTTCAACACAAATTCACTTCTTCTAATTAAAAGCTAGTATAATCCATTTTTCTAACCAAGTAACTTCCATTTTCAGTCTACTTTGGTCATCGTCTCATCAACCAAAAGCAATCCTTCAAACTACCATGAATATTCAATTCTTCCTCACACAAAATATTATCCATAAACCTCCTAGGTAGCCAGCACACACAAGCATACACAAAGTTCACAAAACTAGCTTTTGATCCAAAATCAAGACATGAAAATCATGTTTTCATGTTAAAATTCATATAAAAATAATCATCATTCATCCAACAACAACTTTAGTTCCAGCAAGGTGAGCTTTTACCTTGTATATAAGGCTATTTGGTGTGATTTGCTCCAAGATTCTCTCAAGAACACACACTAGCACCTTTTTTTTTTTTTTTCCTCTCTTGTTGATTTCTTTTCTTTTGTTTTTATTTCCTCAATGCTGCCGAAATTTCAGGCTATATAACAGCCTCTTCTCACCGCCATTCTTCATCAAATATTGGCCATTCATTTCTCATTTTTATCAAACATTGGCCAATTGAAAAATTACACATCATTCACTTAATTTTTTTTTTCCCCTCAAAATTTCCTCTTCTTTTTTCTTGTATGGCTGCTGATTTTTTGGCTATTTTTCAACCACTCAATCACTTCTTCATGGTCAAAATATTGGCCAATTACATTGCACAAGACATTAAATAATTGGCCCTACAAATGATGTGTTCCAATAACAAAAATACACATAATTCTTTATTTATTTTGTAATTCTTTAATTCCATTTGTCTTGGATGAATTCCTCATGCAACCTCTTATAAATTGACACATGTTTAGGGGTTACCAATCACAAAACGCCACACGCACCATTTTAACCACGATTTTTTATTTTCTCAAAAATGACCAAAATCGGATCCAAAACGAAAAAATATTTTATTTCACCATTCAATTCCAAAAATTTCACTGAATCCATTGGTAATACTTAAATTCTTTAATTCTTTGTTAGTTTGGTCAAATTCACGGTCAACGTTGTGGGCGCAGTCAAAATGATGAAAATGCCCTTGATAACTCGAATAACATAATTCACATCAAAACATACGTCTCATTGCACTGATCAATTCATTTTCTCAGTGTACCCTCAAATTCTTATTTTATTAACAATAGTAACTTTTCGAAGATTTAGGGTACGAGTAGAATAAATCTAATAATTACATCTAGGTCCCAATAAAATATTATTATAGCAAAATATTCATTTCATTACACCGATCACTTTTTGTTCTGACCATTGATACAAATTTTCATCCTATTACAAGTAGTAGCCAATCAAAGGTAAAATGCAGGGTATTACAATTTTAGCCCCTATCAACGACCGTGCATTTTACATAAGCTCAATTTTCTTCAATTATGTAAACTTTTGGGACCAAAACAAAATCCTCTGTTTTGCACATCTTGGTGTACACCCGTGCATCAAGCCACGCATATTTTGTACACTCCCATACAGCTCCAAATTGCTTCCAACTTTATCCTAAATCATTTGGCAATCTTCTTGAACTCAAAATTAATCATTTAAGGCCTTATTTCCCTCATCTTTCATGAACATAACCTAAAAATTTATAAACACAAAAAATAAGTAGAAACCATCTGAAATCACGCAATAGATCTTGCAAAACCCAAAGTAAAAGGGTTATGGGAATATGACAGTTTCACACCTAATAGATGGCTTGGGAGGATTTTAGCTGAGAAAATTCTATTTTGTTCTAGGTTTTGGGAAGAGAGAACGTTGGATTAGGAAAAGACTAGGGAGAGGCGGCACTAGGGAGAGAAAATAGTCAATTTTCCAAAGTTCTCTAGGTTTTTACTTAAGTTTTGGTTTACAAGATAATTTATTCAAATCCTAGTAGGATTAGAAGCTACAATAGCCGGCCAAGAAGGGAGCGAAGATGTGGCAAAGAGAAAGGAAAAATAGGGAATACATCTTACTCGAATAGGATTTGGAGAATTCTCCAAAATCTTTTCCCAAATAAAATAATTCTTCCCTTATTTCTCCAAAGAGTGGTGGCTACCCAGGTCAAAATAATAATAGTTTCCTATATTTCTTAGTAAATAAAATCCATTAGTTGAAAGAATTATCATTCAAGAAAAATTATCAAAATCGGATAGAACATAAGAGAAGGTTGAGAAGATCTAGGGTTCAAAACCTTGAGGAATTTTTTATAAATAATTCCCTTTTTAAAAGATAAATAAATAAGTAAAATAATTTAATAAAGATAATACATGAATAAATAGTTTCTCAAATAAATATATAGTTCTCCCAAAAAATGATTATGTAAAATATTTTTATACTCCCGTATCCTAAGAAATGATTTCTCAATTATTACCCAAGCAAATAATTTGATTCACATATCATAATCAAATAAATTCAAATACTCTATGCAAATAATATTTATATACAAAAATCATGTTATATGCTTATATGTACATATCCTTATGCTTCATGAATGACATGTTCCCCATTTTTAGGCTAGTCTAGGGTAAGGTGTTACAACTCTTGTTGTCGTTAATCAGGATTAGCAATGGCATATTGTGCCCTCGCTAATACCCTATTTTCTTGTAGTGGAGAAAGAAAGTATAAAAGGACAAAATATTTTGCTTATGGGAGAGGGTTGGCCAAATAAGGGGGGTTTGATTAGGGCTTTAGGAGTTTCTTTGGTTGCAAGAAAAATGAATGGTGAAAATTGATTTACTTGGAAAAGAAGTAGAAATGAAGGATTAGATCATTCTAGATTGAATGGCTAGAATTAATCAAGATGTAGGGCTTGGATGGATTAGGGTTTAAAGAATTATTGAATAAGAAGAAAAATCAATGGTTAAGATTGAGTAAGATGGATGTCCTAGATTGAGTAAATTGAATGGTTGGGATTAATCAAAATGGGTGGTTGAGACTATACAAGATGTAAGGTAATGATTAATTTGCTTGAAGCACAAGATAGGCTTTGATCATGAAGGTGGAGGCCAAAAGGGGACAAAATGGACATTTTACACTTTTTAAAAGGCTACGGTTAAGTTCAATGAAAGTCTTAAGTCTTTGGTTGACTAAAATTTCAACAGGCCATGAGGTCAATTCCCACCTCTCACATTAAGGTATCATTTTCCTGAAAATAAATTCCAACTTTAATACTTTGCCCTTATTATATATTTTTAGCCCACGTTTAAAGAAAACACTTATATATACCCTTTTGAAAAGTAAAATAGAATTTCAATTCTACCAAATATTCGGTACCAATCCCAAACTATAGTTCTAAAATCTCCGTCCTCGAGATAAGTTGGGACGGATATTTGAGATTTTGGTTCTAATAATTTTGAGACAAATCAAGATAGGTATTCGAGACTTCAATTCTAACAGGACAAAATCAGTATCAAATTGCGGATCAGTTCTAATAGGACAAAACCATTACCAATCAGGTTTTGGAGACAAAATCTATATGTTAAACCTATAATCTTTAGTCTTCTAGTAAGAAACAAAAAAAAAATAAAATTCTAAAAAAATCAAAAGAAATTCCCTGTTAATCAAAATTCACCAGCTTTGCCACTAGATCTGAAGAGTTGAAGCTTCCAAGATCCAACAAAGAACACTGGGGAAGGTAAACCCTCAGTTCTCCAGGAAAACAACCAGCACAAGTTTAATAGAATCAACATAAGAAAACAAAGAGGAAGAGAAAATCAAACCAAAATGAAAGATAAAGAAAATAATATATAAAAAACAATAATTGAACAGTGACATAGAGCGAGAAAAGAGAAGAATCTATAAAAAAAATTGTTGTTTTCTGATGGATATGCCAAGAGAAAGTATGTATACTGGAGAGAGAAAGAAGATGTCAGGTGGCCATTGAAAAAAAACGGACGAAGCTATTCTTCTTTCTTCGTTCTTCCTTCTTGTTCTCATCCTTGTTTTTTTTTTTTTTTTTGAAAAAGAGAAAAACAAAAACAAAAAGAGAAAAGAGAGAGAAAGAAATGCTGGCCTCAAAATTTTATTATGCTAATTTTTGTTATTTTTAATGATATTTTACAATTTCATATTAATTAATCGGCAACTATTGCTTTATGTTTATTACTACTAATCTAATTTAATTTAATTAATTTAAGAAGAAAAAGTAAAGTAATTTGGACAATGCTTGGGTAATGCTTTCTTCTTGTTTGGGAAGTTTCTGTATCCCAATTTTGTAACCGAATTTAATAATTAATTTACTTATTTATCATTAACTTTATTGTTGTTATTTATGTGAAATAAAATTCAAATATTCATTGACAAAACTATTTTTTTAGTTTTTATATATTTTATAGTCTATTTAGAATCTTATATTTTTGAATTTTTTTTCTTTAGGCCAAAATGATAAAATTAGAATTTTTATTAAAAATTTTAAAAAACGTTCACTTAAAAAAAAATGGAAGAATTAAGAATATTACTGATCTCATCTTGTAAAGGATCTTTCATTAAAATTTACTAAGATAATAGATTTAAACAAAAGTATTAACATAATTTAAATTATTAATAAAATTATTAAATTTGAAATATGATTATTAACATTAACATAATTTTGTTTAACAAAACAATAATTTTAATCATTAATTTTTTATATGCGAATAGTATAAAAATATTTTATACAACTTTGAAATCTTATAAATCAATAGAATTTTAGTTCTTGTGATATTTTAATTTTTTGTGACTTTGGCAAAAAGAACACAACAAAATTCAAATGGTATGATATTTTAAATTACTTCAAAATGTGCAATCCATTGATTTTAGAATATTGCAAAAAACAATGGCTATTAAAGGCCTTCTTATTGTATATATTGCATAAAATTTTGTATATATTGTAGATTTTAATAATTATAAAAATAATGTGCTTGAGGCTTTAGGTTAAATTAGATTAATGTGATTTGCTTAGTTCAATGACAAGATCTAAGGCTAATCATCAAGTGAAACTGTGCTAAATTTTGAAGATTAAAAGTTGTGTTCTATTTAAAATAATTATATCATTTGTTAATTAACATGATTTATAATAATATTGTCAATGATGTATATATATGTGTGTGTAGAGAAATTTTATATTTAAACCTTAGTGCTTGTATGTGTGTATGTGTGTGTATATATATAGATAGATACAATACATATTATATATACCTATAACCTACATAGTATGTATATATACATATATACATATATAATGTATTTATACATATCTATATAATGTACTTTTATATATATAATCTATATACTTATTAAACTATAAATACATATTATATAATAATCTATATAATCTACCTATATATAATCTATATATACATACTATTATACTCTCTCTCTATATATATATATGTATGTGTGTGTGTGCCTGTGTGATTATACATATTTAGTTCTAATTTAGCTTTTTTGGTTCGGTATTGTTCGAAATGGTTCGGGATAGTTCTTTACCCATATATTGCATAAAAAAAAATTCAGTACAGTTCGATTCGAAAAAAGTTAAAAGTCAATAATTTTTTTCAACTCCCATTCTTTTCGATGTGATTATTTAGATTGTAATAATTATTCTCCAATCCTGTGAACAGTTATACAAGAAAGCATTCAAACATGTATAACATATAAAAATATTCTCAACAATTATCACAACACAGAAGCTCAATGAATGCACATTCCTATATGAAAATGGGTGGGGCATTACACATTGGCCCCATGGCAAGTAGTAAGCTCCAACGATGATCTACAAGATTTGAATGCCTCTGCGATCACTATAACTAACAGAGGATATTCCTCGGACGCTCAAATCACCTCGATGAAGCAAGCCCACAAAGTTTTTTTCTTAATTTTTTTTATCTGAACTGAGTCTGAACGACACGCAGCAAAAACCAGCAAAGGCGCTAGTTGCACGAGCAGCAGTATCCAGCGGCAGCACTTAAAATGTGTACCAATACCAACAACTACCTGATTGGGCAATACACATGATTTGCCGCTGGAACAAGATTTGCAAATTGTTAAGGTGATGCAAGCTGCTCAGTCTTCTACTCATTTGGTAAACAATCCGAATTCAGATGATACATGTTATTCAGTACGGCTAGATGCTTCAGAAATGCATTTGATTCATAAGGTATTGAATTCTTCCCACCTGGTTTGTTATGCCCACCATGATGTTTCTATTGGCTGCCATTTATATTACAGGGAGGTTGTAGATTCTTGTTTATCTGACTCAACTCTCCCTAGAGAAATTAGACCAAAATTTGAGGCAAAAATGCAAAACAAATATCTGACAAACTTGCTACTCGAAAAAAGTCTAGAGACTAAATTCGTTAATTTACCCAAATATCTCAGCTAAAGAAGCTCAGGGCATGTAAGGCAAAAGTTAGCTAAGAAGTCTCCTCCTATGGCTCAAAACGAATCGCGTAAGAGCATTCGAATTTCTGAGCTTTATGTCGACATTCATGGAAATTCAAATGATGACTATGACAAGGATTATTACACTCCAATTCGTACTCGAAGCGGGAAAAAAAAGTAAGGGGACTGCACTCCCCAAACGCAGCATGATCACTAGAAAGGCTACACATGTATATCGTTAGAATTTTTCAATAGTAGCAATAGGCTTTCCATTGTATTTTGCAGCTCCCTTTCTTCTATTGTTTTTCAATTAAGTTGTGTATTTTTCTCCTACCTTTGGTGGTCTGGTTCGAAAAGAATAGCTAAACAAAAACTATCAGCAAATTGATTCGAAAGTAGTCGTAGCCAATAATTGCAACAGATAATCTATTACATTGATAGCATAATTGATTAGGCAATAATTACAGTTTATTATGATATCGAAACATGGTCAATTTTTTTAAAAAGAAGAAACTATTTTGACACTTTAATAGTTTCAGGAAACTTGCTAGACCATCGAAAACCTTTCCCAACGTGTTATCTTATGTTTTTCCCTCGTATCTTGTGTTGGGAAATAAACAGAAAGAGAGTAGAATATTAGGCTTTACTCAAGTCACAATTATATTCTAAGTTCAAAACTATTTTTCAAGTGCCAATTAAAAACAGGAATAAACCAAAAATACCAATTAAGTAACGACAGCAGGTAAAAGAAAACGTCAAAGTAAAGAATACGAGATACCAAGATTTTTAACATAGAAAATCTAATATGGAAAAAAACCACGGAACCTAGTCTAATAAAAACTTCTACTATCAACAATAATGGGCAATACAAAGTCTTCTCTAGATAACACTAGAGGCACACCAATAATATATCAATATTTTCTCCCAAAGTTACAACTAAATAAGAATTGAGTTTGGAAGGATGTTACTAAAACCGAAATCCAAACCGTTTGATTTGTAGATCTTATTGAGAGGATCACGTAGAATCTCATTTCGTCTCAATCGGACTCCAAATGACCATCCAAATTGAGGATCAAAGCTTGAAAAAAACTCCTTCGTCTTCCTTACTGTCTCTGCCGCCTTTCTCAACGAAATTGCACAAAAAATGCCATCAAGCACTGCTTTTGATTTGTTATGTTTTTGTTTTTGTTTTCTTTTTGTCCACCAAATGGGCTGGACTTGTTTAGCCTAACAATCTCCCCCTCTAGCTCATTTGGGAAATACAACCAAACCTATTTTTTGTCTACAAAACAAGAATTTCTTCCTAGGTAACACCTTAGTCAGCATATCAAAACCATTATCATCCATGTGTACCTTCTCAAGCATTAGCAATTTAGAATCCAAAACTTCTCTAATTCAATGATATTTCACATCAATATATTTGGATCGAGAGTGAAATGTAGAATTCTTATATAGATGAATAGCACTCTGACTATCACAATGAAGATTATACTTTTCTTGTTTCAAGCCTAATTCCTGAAAAAACCTCTGCAACCAAAGAATCTCTTTACAAGCTTCAGTAGCTGTGATATACTCTGCCTCTGTACTAGAAAGAGCAATACATTTTTGCAACTTACTTTGCCACGATATTGCTCCCCCTGCAAAAGTCATTAAGTAACCCAATGTAGATCTTCTCTTATCCAGATCACCTCCCATGTCTGAATCAGAGTATCCATCAAGTATGATATTTCCATTTCCAAATCACAAACATAATTTGGAAGTTCCCTTGAGATACCTGAGAATTTACTTGACTGCATTCCAGTGCTCTTTACCAGGATTAGAGAGATATCAACTAACTACTTCAACCGCATGAGCTATATCTGGTCTGGTGCAAACCATAGCATACATCAGACTACCAACTGCTGAAGTATAAGGAATTTTCATCATGTCTTCTTTATCTTTTTCACTTTTTGGACACTGCTCAATGTTTAACTTGAAGTGACCTACAAGTGGAGTAGAAACTTCCTTAGCATTACTCATGTTGAACCTGTCAAGTACTTTCTCAATATACTTTTCTTGAGATAACCAAAGCTTTCCATTTTGCCTATCTCGAGTGATTTTCATCCCTAAAATTTGTTTAGCTGGACCCAAATCTTTCATTGCAAAAGATTTGCTTAACTCCTTTTTCAACCTATCAATCTTCACAGCATCATGGCCAACAATTAACATATCATCCATATATAACAAGAGGATAATAAAATCGTCATCTGAGAAGTTCTTCACATATACACAATAATCTGATGTGGTTTTGTGGTATTTTTTATCCGTCATAAAGGAGTCAAATTTCTTATACCATTGTCTCGGTGCCTGTTTCAAACAATATAAACTTTTCCTGGGACAACATACCAGATTCTCCTTACCACTTTTTTTAAACCCCTCTGGTTGCTCCATATAAATTTCTTCTTCTAAGTCACCATGTAGAAAGGCTGTCGTCATATCAAGTTGCTCAATCTCAATATTCAAACTTGAAGCAATTCCAAGAACAACTCGAATAAATGTCATCTTTACCACTAGAGAAAAGATTTCTTCAAAATCTGTACATTTCTTTTGACTAAACCCCTTCACAACCAATCTTACTTTGTTCTTAGGTTATGAGCTATTCTCTTGAGTCTTTATCCTATAGACCCACTTGTTCTTTAGTGTTCTCTTGCCTGTAGGCAATTTCACCAAGTCATAGGTATGATTTTCTTGTAAGGATACCATCTTCTTTTGCATAGCTTGCAACCATTCTTCTTTCTTCTCATGCTCCAAAGCTTCACTATATGATTTTGGCTCTCCTCCATCAGTAAAAAATACATATTTAGTAGGATTATACCTAGTGGAGGGTCTTCTTTCCCTGATAGATCTCCTGGGTTCATCTTATGGCTGTAGTACTTCTTGTTCAATCTCACCAACATCATTATTATCATTCATACTTTCTCCTTGCTCATCCTCAGCTCCCCCTTGATTTGAATCATCTGTTTCTAAAACTGGAACATCAGAACTAACTGGTGTAGGAACTGGATCTGAATTAGAAGGAATGTCATCAGAGAATCTTGATTTTGGTTTAGGCTTATCATGTTTTTCAATATCTTCAATTGTTTGATCTTCAAGAAAAACAACATCTTTGCTTCTGATTAATTTATTCTCCATTGGATCATACAACCTATAACCAAACTCTACATGCGCATATCCCAAGAAAATACACTGCTTGAATTTTACATCAACATTTGATCTCTTATCTTTGGGAATGTGAACAAATGCATGACAACCAACGACTCTCAAGTGGTTGAAGGATACTTCTTTACCTATCTATACTCTCTCTGGAATATCACCATCCAAAGGAACTAAAGGAGAAAGATTAATCAAGTTAACTATAGTTCTCATTGCTTCACCCCAAAAAGATTTTAATAGCTTGGCATTGGAAAGCATACATCTAATCCGCTCAGTGATAGTTCTATTCATCCTCTCTACTATTCCATTCTCCTGTGGTGTTTTTAGTTCTGTCTTCTTTAGCCTGATCTCATGAGATTTATAGTAGCTTTCAAATGGTCCTTTATACTCACCACCATTATCAACTCGAACACACTTTAATTGTTTACCAGTCTCCCTTTTGACCTTGCTATGAAAGTCTTTAAACACACCCAAGACTTGGTCTTTAGATTTCAAAGCAGTACACCAGAGTTTTCTAGAGAAATCATTAATAAAAGTCATAAAATAAACTGCACCACTAAGAGACCTATCTTTCATGTAGCAGACATCAGTATGCACCTACTCTAATGGATTTAGCTTTCTAGATGAAGAAAGTCTTTGAAAAGCAACTCTATGTTGTTTTCCATAAATACAATCAACACATGATTTAAGAGAAGTACTTGTTACATTAGGGACAAGTTGCCTACGAACAAGTGTTTGAATTCCCTTCTCACTCATATGCCCAAGTCACATGTGCCAAAGATCAATAGAGGAATCTTCAATTATATTCATCTTTCATTTTCCCAACTTAGCTTGCATCAAATAGAGAGTATTTTACTTCCTTCCTATGGCAACGATTAGGTTCCCTTTGCTGAGTTTCCATTTGCGTCCACCTTGAGAACTATAGTAACATTCATCATCAAGCTTTCCAGTGGACACAAAATTAAGATGAATATTAGGAACATATCTGGCATTCCTCAAGACTAACTGACACCCGGTATCTGTATCTAAGCAAATATCACCCTTGCCAACAACTTTGTAAGAAACTTCATTTCCCATCTTAACATAGCTAAAGTCTCCTTCGGTGTAGGTTGAGAAGAAATGTCTATGTGGAATAACATGATATGATGCACCTGAATCAATTATCCAATCGCTGTCTTGACTGGTAATATTGATATGACCATCTTTGCAAAATACCAACATATCATCATCGGCTGTCACTACTGCTATAGTATCTTCTTCGTCTCTCACCTTACCATTATCCTTTTCCTTAGCAAGTTCCCATTTCAAGACTCTGCAGTGCTTTTTGTAGTGCCCTTTCTTTTTACAATGATAGCACTCAACATTTTTCAGTGAGTCATGTCTGCTCTTGGATCTATCATTCATGTTGTAAGGACCTCTACTCTTGCTTCTCCCCCTTCCTTCTTTCTTTTGCATAATCAGTGCTTGGGACTTATTAAAAGTGTCTTGTTCCTTCCTCCTGATCTCCTCATCCAACACTGCCTCTTTAACCATAGCCATGGTTAACACGCTATTTGGAGCTGAATTGCTAACAAATATCACCATTGTTTCCTAGCTATCTGGTAGTGAACTGAAAATGAGCAAAGCCTATAACTCATCATCCAAGTTCAGTTTCAATGAAGTTGCCTGGTTTATCAATCCCTGAAAGGTACTCAAATGTTCACTCATATTAGCACCATCTTTGTATCTTAACCGAACAATATTTCTCAAACAAGAAGATTTATTCATTCCAGTTTTTTGTTCAAATATTTGTTTAAGTTTTTCCCATAACACATTAGCTCTAGTCTCTTAAGTAAAGTGCTGAAATATACTTTGATCAATCCACTTTCTAATATTACCCAGTGTTTTTCTCTGCATGCTAACCCATTTTTCATTACTCATATCAAATAGTTTACCCTTCTCCCCTAGAACAGGCTCAAACAAATCTCTACAATACAAATAGTCCTCCATTCTAGGCTTCCAATCTGAATAGTTTGATGTATTCAATTTTATCATACACCTACTATCTGAATCATCCATTTTTAATTGCTACAAATTAGCCAATTGATCAACTAGGGCTCTGATACCACTTTGTTGGGAAAAAAAAAACAGAAAGAGAGCAAAATACCAGGCTTCACCCAAGTCACAATTATATTCCATGATCAAAACAATTTCCCAAGTGCTAATAAAAAACAGGAATAAGACAAAGATACCAATTAAGTAACGCCAGTAGGTAAAAGAAAGCACCAGACTAAAGAATACGAGACACTAAGATTTTTAACGTGGAAAATTCAAGATGGAAAAAAATCACGGGACCTAGTCCAGTAAAAACTTCCACTATTAATAATAATGGGCAATACAAAATCTTCTCTAGATAACACTAAAGGCACACCAATAATATATCAATATCTTCTCCCAAAGTTACAACTAAACAAGAATTGAGTTTGGAAGGATGTTACCAAAATCGAAATCTAAACCGTTAGATTTGTAGATCTTGTTGAGAGGATTACGTAGAACCGAATTTCATCTTAATCGGACTCCGAATGACCATCCAAATTGAGGATCAAAGCTTGAAGAAACTCCTGTGTCTTCATTACTGTCTCTACCTCCTCTCTCAACGAAATTGCACAAAAAATGCTGTCAAGCACTGCTTTTGATTTGTTAGGTTTTTATTTAGTTTGGGGGCCTTTGTTTATGTTTTCTTTTTGTCCACCAAATTGGTTGGACTTGTTTGGCCCAACATCTTGTCACTCCTTGGGAGATCATCAATTTGCATCAGGAACTAGTTTAGGCTAATTGCTTCTCAATTTTTAAGTGAAAATTTTAGAATTGACCCGATTCACATAGACTGCACGCATCAGAGAGTTGTACTTTATACATTACAAATTATACAATATAACTCTCTAATACATATGGTTTACAGATCTACAATCTACGCAATAATTTTTCCTTTTTTAGGTCTTAAATTCATGTGAATTGGACTTTATTAAAGTTTTTTATATGTATTGTCCATCTTTTTTCATCCATTTGGTTCTGAGGTTTTGTCACCTGATTAAATTATGTTTAATGAAAAGCATTATTTTCTAAAATTCAACCTATTGTTTTCGTTTGTTAGATTGATAAAAGCTGTATAGCAAACAAAACACAATTAGTGCAAAATATGTGCCAGAGTTATCCAATTTATTAATTTTATAATTTACATAATTTATTAAAAAAAAAAACTCCTCAGAGAATGGAAGGCTTTCATATTATTGTGTCAAATGCATCACCGATCGGTGGTTATCTCAAGATGCTGTTGTCAAACCGCTCTTACAATACGAGTTTTCTCCAAGCTGCATAAATTGGTACTTCCGTGGTTAGTCAAATGTAATGAGTTCAAACCATAATCTTAGACAAGGACTGGAAGATATGGCTGCCAGATTTAACTACTCTGATTTTAGAGAAGCTTTTAACAATCAACCATGTGGTGAGGAGTTAAATGAAGATGCAACAGTTTTATAGAATTTTAAGAGCAACAGATAAGGCACTCTTTGATTTCTAAAAAACACAGTAAGCCATCATTTATTTTTTACCAATTCCATATGAAAAAAAAATGTATGAATGGATGGAGTAATAAAGCCATCGAGTGTTTGCCTGACTCAATAACAGAGATATTACCTGATGGAGATAAATTGGCAAAATCATCTTATGAAGTGAAGAAACTCAATATTGAACTGCGCCTTTTGTTTTGGAAAATTCATGTATTTTTTATTTTTCTCATTTTTTTCTTTGGATTTAACTTTAATAATAATAATAATAATAATAATAATAATAATAATAATAATAATAATAATAATAATAATAATATAAAAAACTGGAAAAGTTTTCTATGTTGTTTTGGAAAGATTAAAAAGAATATTCAATTTGTTCAATTTGTTGTGAATTAAGGGGGTAGAAGATGAAATGGATGAAAATGTTGGCACTTCTGCAAGGCATGGAAAAGAAAACAAAGCCGAAGAAGGTTTTGCAGTGGTTTCCATTAAAACCAAAACTACAGAGGTCTTATATGTGCTCCGAAACAGCATCTTTAATGAGATGGCGCATTCTGACGAAAGAACAAAAGATATATTTTTGAGACATCCAGCTAATGGTCTATGAGCCCACCGACTTCTCTTCTTTTATGGACTCATTGGACTGTGATTTTTATTTTAATTAGTGAGCTATGATCCATAAAGCTAAAACAATTAAGTCTTATAAGTTGAGGGGTTAAGTGCAATTATTTAGTTATAGGGCTTTTATTAATTTCTTCATTATAGGTTCAGTTATGTTCTGAACAGTTACGTTGTTTTTTAAGCTATTCTAGAAGAGAAAAAGAGTGAAGAGAAGGGAGAATTCGAGAAAGGACTTGAGCTTTTGGCATCAACTCTTGGTAAGTTAGTTTTCCTCTTGTGTTTTATAGTGTTTGTAACCTAGGATTGGGATAAATTGTTCTTGAATCGAAGTTAGAGTGTTAAGGTACTAAATTGGAAAAAAATGATTAGAGGATTAATTGTGTTGTTTGGGTTTTAATTGAAGGTGAATAAGTATTTGGAGGCTTGAGTGAAAGCTTTAAGAGGTTCCAAGAAGCTAAATTCAGTAGGTAAGGAAATTGGGTTTTCTTGTATTTGGTACTAGTTACTGGTTTTTTTCAAAATTAATGATGTCTCTTGATTCTTTTACGAAAGTGGTATTTTGATTATATGAAAATTGTATTGAACATGATATGTTTATTGTTATTTCTGTACCAATGGTTATATTCATTGAAAGTTATGAGTTTAAGCTAAGTTTTATGCTTATGTACTAATTTTCTGATTCATGTGATATTGAATACTTGTGGGTTTCGTTTTGGTAGGGAATTTCCCAACTTTATAAGCTATAAGGCCCTACTAGGGGGATACAGTACCTAGAATAAGTTAAGGCCCTTCTTCCAATGGGATATAATAATTGAAAGACTAATCAATTGAGCCAAATAAAGTCCCCAAGCATTAATCATCTTCGTGAATTAAGCTTTGTTTAAGTATGTATACATGATTTTTGGTGCATGAAACGGTGTTTTTCATTGTTAAAGTGGGTGGTAGGAATTGTGTTTTTGGTCTGAAAAGTTACAAGTTAGATTCTGGGTGTTCTAGAAATCATGCCTGCGCATTCCAGAATACACCCGGCGCCGGCACCCTAGCTCACACCCAACGCCAGGCTCACACTGGCCGGTGCACTCGACGCCGGCTGGGCTTCTCCAACCCGGTGTCAGGTACACTCTGTTTTAACTCCGGCACCGATTTTTCTCTGTTAAAGCAATGGTTTTCTCGCTTGTTTCGATCACCATTATTTTCAATGAATAAACCACACCAATTCGGTATTTATGTGCTAGATATACCTCTTTTGATTCAGTAATGAGTAAGGTTAAGAGATTCATTGTTCCTCTTTTCCTCTTTCTTCTTTTTTTGGGTAATACTTCGAGATCTTCACATGGTGCGACCAACCCACCAGAAAGATATTTTAAGACCCCATGAGTTTTGTTGTACCATAAATTCCTAAACTCTCTTGATTAAACATTTTGTAAATGTGTATGTATATGTAGCATGCTCAATCCCAAGTAGGCCAGATTTCGTTACTGAGCTAGTGAGCTCACCCCTTATTTCACATTTTGCAGGTTCTCAGTTAGATGAGGATGAGTTGGAAGAATGGTTTGAAGAGAATCTAGAGTGATTAGTTATTTTTCATTTTCGTTCAGTTTTATGTATGTTTTGTTTTAGATTTAAAAGCGATGTAAGGATATTCTTTAACTATTACTAGAATGTTATGTTTTGGTTATTTATTGTATGTAAAGGTTCGACAATTCCTTTTTGGGGTGTTGCCATGTCATCCTCGCTTCGGGGCATGACATTTAGTGTATCAGAGAAATAAGTTATACTTCTTAGGCTGAAACGTTAGGGCAATAAACATGAAACTAAGTGGTAAACTATAAGTTTAAAATTTAAAGAAGAGAATAGCATAAGTGGTATTTGAGTATTCTTTAGAGATGTTGATCGTTTAGTAAATTATTTTCTTTTTCTTTTGTCATTTTAGCTCGCGAGTAGCATTTCAGCGATGGCACGTGGTACAAGGAGGACTGCTCAGGAGGGTGCGGGAGACAGTGACAGGGATAGACCGGTAGCTAGGCGAGCTTGAGGGCAGACTAGCCGAGCAATCAGGGATCAGAGTTCATCCGCTATTGTGTCAGCACCGCATAGGTCAGGGGGTTATTCTGCTAGGGTTGAACTACCCCTACCTCCCCCGTTTATGCGGCAATCGCTACAACAGTGCCATCAGTCATCGCTGCGCCTGGTCCTAGTCCACCAATGGACATGCCGATTGCATTAGCTATGGTGGCTCAAGTGATGCAGAGTCAGCAGTTGCTACAACAGGAGTAGATCAGGGTTTAGCAGGAACAGCTCAGATTGCAGGCGGAGCAACAACAGTTGTAGCAAGATCAAGAGCGTCAATTCCAGAGGAATGACTCGAGAGCTCAATCTCTTTATAAGCGGATGAAGAGAATGGGACTCCCGATGTTCAATGGTATGGGAGGGCCAGAGAGATGGAAGAGTGGATCAAAGAATTGGAATATCAATTTGACACGATGGAAGCTTCAGAGGATGTCAAACAGAAGGTGACAGGTTCGTTTTTGGTTAGTGAAGCTCTACAGTAGTGGAAAGAGGTGAAGCCCATTTATGACCAAGGAAGCGAGCTATTTACCTCGAAAAGGTTTAGAGAGATATTTTTGGAGTAGTACTTCCCGAACACTTTCAAGATTGAGAAGGAGAACCAGTTCTTTGGGTTGGTTCAGTAAGAGTAGATGAGTGTGACCGACTACGCAATTAGGTTTAACTCGTTGGGCTAGTATGTGCCTGCAATTACTCGAGACCCCACATCAAGGACCAACCGGTTTGTACATGGATTGTTGGCTAGGATTCGTGGAAGGTTGTCTGCAATCAGGCCTAGTACCTACATGAAGATTAAATGGCAAATAAAATCACAGAAAAATATAGGAAACTAGAAAAACAGAGGCTTAGGAAGCGTGAAAATTTACCTCTTCGTTTTCTCAAGGCTGGCTGCACTGGAATTAATGGCACTGGGATAGGTGAACTAGTGGAAACCTCTGGTCTGATTCCTGCAAGCCTCCTACTACGTCTGTGCATGAACATAAACACCAAGCTCTTGACCTTCCAATATATGGCTCTGCCTAACCACTGGAGGTGAAGACTTATAGGACTAAGGAATGGTTTAGATCTTTCCTTGACAATATGCTATAGAGTAGTGTCAAGAAAAAAAATAATTCTCTATCTCTGTATCTAAAAGAACGATACACAGAGAAGATTTTTAACCAGAGAGAAAAGAGCTCTTAGAAGAAGAAAAAACATATGTTTCTTGATGTGTCCACAAATCACACACGTTTTGTTCTTTTATCTGCCAATCCCATAAAATCCTGATAACCTCAAAGTATTATAGTATATCCATGAATTTTATCCCAGGCTAATATCTAGGAATTTCTGAATATTGAACAAATATGACTCCTCTTTTCCTGTTAACCGAAAAAAAGGCTTCAGGTAAAATTGGACTTTAATTTAGCCCATTAGACTTTTAGTTTAGTCTTTTGAACCAAACTAATTATTCTAATCAAAACCAAATAAATGGCCCAATAAATAATTAATTTTTCAACCCAAATAAACCAGTTCAATTAACAAGACTATATTAGTTTAGTCCCAGGTTAATCTTTAACTATTCAAACTGGGCTAAAGCCCTGAACAAATAATTAACCCACCAAACTAATTTAATTAATTCTCTCTCTATATGGACCTTTATTTTATTCTAATTTAATAATTAAATCAGGCTACCTGAATAAAATAAATTTCATTTAATTTAATTTAAGACAAATTCCTTAGCCTGAATATAATTAAGACTTATGTTTTATACTGGGGACCAAAAGACACACCGCCTTGGCTACTAAAATAACCAAAATACCCTTGTCATATAAATAGCTATATTTTGCATTTTAAATATTTCCTAATGTCACCATAAGAAAATATTGACCCTAAGGATAATGTCGCGTTAGCAAAGTCTTCGACTTACAGGTGAAACGACTAAAATATCCATCTACACATCGTCGTGCATTTAGAGAGGAAGAAGTGTACTAACACCTCTCTAAATGACATTTATCATCCTTAGGCTTCTAGTCCAATAATCCACGACTTCCTGAATTTTTTTCTCTTTCCAAGAGAGCTACCCAAAAGTAAACATTCAAGTCATGTTTCCCAGAGCCCTGGATATTTAGATCATTTAGACAATCACAAGGGGTGATATAGTATAGAAACTATCTTATACAAGTCTGTCTTAACTAACTAGTTACATATACCTAATGTGCAAATATATTGGTCCTACGATAGAACCTTAACTAAAGCATATCAAAGTACATGCTTCCAACTTCGTCAGACCACCAACTCATACTCATGCCAAGAGTTCTAATCCACGTTGTAGCAGTAGTAGTCTAGGTTTCTACCAAATAGTACTTTAAAAAACTACTATTACAGGTCTTGTTCTACGTATTCGAAATGCGCTTATGTCATGAAATGAGTGGAATACTCATTGGCTAAAGGTAAGCTATTCTCCATTTGGAATTCATAACATAATAACCTAGACATGATAAGATTCTTATTCTCATTAATCGATTCAGAACAAACGTTTATGTGTTAAGTAACCCGCGATCCATACCTTACTGTGAAAAATCACAATTCACATGGACCACTTACTTAAACACAATGGATCTTTTCCAAACGTAATTGTACACAAATAAAAAGTAAATTCACAATTAATTTCTGAGAATAAATTTTTTTATTAAAAAATTTGATGTTTACATCAGAAACCTAGTCTAAGGGGCATATATCTCAACAATCTCCCATTTGCACTCTAAGACTAAGTAAGTTCGTAGGTGCCCACCCCTATGACGTCTAAGTATCTTTTGAAGGCTTTCCCAGCCAAAGGCTTGGTGAATGGATCTGCTAGATTGTTCTCTGAGGCAATCTGTTCCACAATGATTTCTCGCCTCTGGATGAAATCCCGGATCAGGTGGAACTTCCTCTTGATGTGCTTCTCCTTCTTGTGGTTCCTAGGTTCTTTGGATTGCAATACTACTATAGTATTGTCGTAATATATCACAATTGGCATGTTCATGTTTGGTACGACTCCAAGTTCTGAAAGGAACTTCCAGAGCCAAACTGCTCCCTTGGATGCCTTCGAAGCTGCCACATACTTAGCTTCTATGGTTAAGTTAGTAATGCAAGATTACTTGATACTTCTCCATGAAATGGCTCCTCTAGACAAGGTGAAAACATATTCACTAGTGGATTTTCTCTCATCCTTATCTACCTGAAAGTTTGAGTCTGTGTTTCCTGTAGGAACTAAGTTATCAGCCTTGTAAACCAGCATATAATCTCTTATTCCCTTGAGGTACTTGAGAATATGCTTTACAGCTTGTCAATGAACCTCCCCAGGGTTTGACTGATATCTGCCAACTAAGCCTACAGCAAAGCAGATATCTGACCTAATACATAGCATGGAATACATGAGACTTCCCACAGCCGAAGCGTAGGGAATCCTACTCATTCTGTCTTTTTCTTCTTAAGAATTAGGATAGTCCTTTGAACAAAAAGATAATCCATGTCTGCAAGGAATTAGAGCTCCCTTGCATGAGGTCATGCTATACTTGGCCAACATCTTGTCAATATATGTCGCTTGGGATAATCTTAACATTCTCTACTTCCTATTTCTAAGAAACTTAATCTCGAGAATGTAACCGGCTTCTCCCAAGTCCTTCATACTAATTAACTAGACAGGCAAACCTTTGTAGATGATAATGTCCCTACATCATTTTCAATGAGTAGAATGTCATCCACATATAAGACAAGAAAAACCATATTAATGCCTTCAAGTTTCCTGTACACACATGGTTCATTCTTGTTTTGAATAAAACTATAAGACTTTACAATCTCGTCAAAACGATTGTTGCATGCTCTCGATGCCTGCTTAATTCCATAAATAGACTTTTTAAGCTTGCAAATCATATGTTCTTGGCTTTTAGCAATAAAGCCTTCTGGTTGGGACATATAGATGTCTTCGCTAAGATGGCCATTTAAAAATGCTATATTGACATCCATTTGCCATATCTCGTAATCATAATGACATGTAATGGCAAGGAGGATATGAATGGGCTTAAGCATGGCTACCAAGGAAAAGGTTTCCTCATATTCGATTCCCTTTTTCTGAGTATACCCTTCCGTCACAAGCCTAATTTTGAAGGTTTCCATCTTCCCATCCGCTCCACTCTTCCTCTTTTATACCCACTTACACCCAATGGGTTTAATCCCTTCAAATGAAGCTACAAGATCCCAAACCTGATTGAAGTATACATACTCAATCTCAGTTTTCATTGCTTCATACTATAGATTTGCATTGGCATCAATAATATCCTCCTCATATCTAGTGGGGTCTTGTTTCTGAAGGTCAGAGACTAGCTCGAAAGCTTCTCCAATTCATTCCTTTGGAACCCTAGACACTCTCCCACTATGACGAGGCTCCATTTGTACAAGCTCTTGAGGCTGTGCCTCTTTTTATTCCATAATCGGGTCAGAAGAATTTGATTTCGAAGATAACTTCTCCTTGAGTTCCAACCTAGTTGAACCTTTAGTGGAAGTACTCTGATCATCCTCTAAGTATCTAGCATTGGTACTAACTAATATTTTCTGCTTTTTAGGATGATAAAAGTAACCACTCTTTGTCCCTTTTGGATACCCAACAAAATTGTATAATTTTGATCTTGATTCCAACTTGTCTCACTTGATCAGTATATAAGCTGGACAACCTCATATCCTGTGATGATTTAAACTTGGCTTACGCCCAGTCCACATCTCATAGGGAGTCCTAGGTACTGACTTGGAAAGCACCAAGCTTAGAATGTATGCCGCTGTTTCCAAGGCATATCCCCAAAAAGACACTGGAAAAGTAGCATAAGATATCATGCTTCGGACCATTTCCATCAATGTTCTGTTCCTTCTCTCAGCTACTCCATTCTGCTGGGATGTCCCCGGCACAGAGAGTTGGGATACTATCCTATGATGTACCATGTCATCCTTGAATTCACCAAGGAGGTACTCTCCACCACGATCCAATCATAATATATTGATCAGTTTACCTATCCAACGCTCCACTTCAGTCTTAAACTCCTTGAACTTTTCAAAAGAGTCAGACTTGTATCTCATCAGGTAAATATAACCAAAACTTGTACAATCATCCGTGAAAATGATGAAGTACTCAAACCCCCCTCTAGCTGGTGTAGACAATGGACCACACATATCAGTGTGAACAAATCTCAATATCTCCTTAGCTCAATCCACCTTTAGGGTAAATGACCTTTTGGTCATCTTTCCCATTAGACAAGATTCACACTGAGTCCAACTTTCCAATCTCAATGAGCCCAAAGGACCATTATAGATTAACCTCTGAATCCTGGTTGAGTTGATATGACCCAACCTTAGATGCCAAAGATATGAGTCATTGACATTGGTCTTTCTCTTCCCAGTTAAAGGTTCATATTGAGCATTATTTAATTGATTGTTAATAGGGTTTAAGAAGAATAGATTTCCATACATGTGCCCAGTACATAAAATTTCTCCATCTCTATTGATAGTAATACCAGAATGGAAAGATACATAATATCCTTGATTTATTAGTTTTGAAACTGAAATTAAATTCTGTCGAAATTCAGGTACATATAAATTATCTTTTAAAACCACTATTCTATTACAATAAAAAATAAAATCCAGCTTTCCCACTGCAAAGGCCCAAACTTGTGCTCTATTTCTCACGCGTAGCTCATGTTCGCCCTTCTGGAGTCTTCTAATCTTTCTAAACCCCTGCAAGGAGTTACATATGTGATCAGTGGCCCCTGAATCAACAATCAAAATGGAAGTTGATCCAATCATTGATATAGACTCTAAATAGAAAGTATTACCTGTGGGGTTTTTCTTGATTTGACGATTTGGACACTCCTTTTTTTAGTGTCCCTTCTTCCCACATTTGAAGTATTTGCCCTTAGATTTGTCTTTGGGCTGGGTCGCTGCATTTTCCTTCTTCCTTTTGAACTTTCTGGGCTTGGGCCCAATTCTAGAGGAAGAAACCTTAGCAATCATTACCTTTGATTGAGGCTTCATGACCTTCTCTACCATTTGAAGCTCCTTTATCAACTCAATTAAATCCATGTTTAACTTATTCATGTTGTAATTCAACTTGAATTGAGTAAAGGAACCCAGTAGAGATTTGAGAACCATGTCCACTTGGCTCTCGGGGTCAATGACAACCCCTAAGATTTCTGCTTCCTCGAAAGTAGCAATCATCTTGAGCATGTGCTCTCTGACTGACACTCCTTTAGCCATCTTAGTGTTAATTATTGTTCGAAGAGCCTCCTACAGAGCCTCCTACCTTGCGGGCCGGCTCTTGTCCACAAACATCGTGGCTAGTAATTGGCTAATATCGTACGCAGAAGCCATGTACTCGTTTTTTTACTAGCGCACATTAGACATGGAGACTAACATATAACAACTTGCCATTTCGTCAGCCTTCTTCCACGCCTTCTCAGCCTATCGCTCTTCAGCGGTGGAATTTTCCTCATTAACAGGGCAAGTTTCGTAGAGGACATACCTATACTCCTTAGCTGTAAGTATTATATACAGGTTCCTCTTCTAGTCCATATACTTTGGATCCGTTAGCTTATTCTCGCGGAGAATAATGGCCAAAGGACTAAAAAAACCTCCCACCATTTCTAAAAAAAATGAAAATAAAAGAAAATATTTAGTTTGTGAAAAAACAAATTTAATTTGTGCACTTTATCCTCATATTAAAATTGATAATAGTTAACCCTATTACTATTATCTTCAATATGGTTAATTTGGCTCTTAGGAAAACTGACATAGCTTCTTGGAAAGGTTAACAATTCCATAAGCTAAGTGTGTTAACCACCACAAATTAATTTTCCTTCTAGGTAATGATATAGAAGATAACTCTATCGAGGGGATGGTCATTTCCTATGGACATTCATCACACTATAACCTCCAATGTGGGCTGACCGATCATAGCACGTGTCCCAAGTTATTAACTACATCATTCCATTAGATCTAGATCCTTGTGGTGTCCCCATCCTATATGGGTTCACTCCCAGGGTGACGCGAGGGGAACCACGATCTCTAATGAGGATCGTGATGAAAGTCGTTGGGCCGTTGGAACCCCTCTCCCACTTATTTTTTGAAAAATATCTTTTTGAAAATTTTCATTAAGTTTTTTCTTAACTAAAAAATAAAATATCTAAATCCATTAAAATCTCTATGTCAAGGTTTATATCCTTTGAGAGACTTTTCCATAGGCTAATTTTATTTAAGTTAAAACCTTAATGGTTTCAAAAATTTTCAATTAAAACTTTCTAGAGACTTTGGTCTCAAGTTTATTTGACAAAACAATTTTTTTTTGTGCAAAAATAAAACAAAATTGCTTTCTATTTTAACTAACAAAAATATCTAAATCCAATATATTTTCTATATCAAAGATTAAATCCTTTGAGAAAATATCTAAGGATTAATTTTTTTCAAGTTAAAATAACCATTTAATTTTGTATAAAAAATGTTTTTCTTGTCAGAAAAAAAAAAATTCTCAAAGATTTTGGTCTTTGAAAAAATGTGTACATAGGTACTCAAAAATAAATAGAATGCTAGAAAACAGTAGATGTTTTCATACTTCTCCTATTTTTAAACCTAAGTACTCAAATAATAGAATTAAACCCATTAATAATTAATGGTCTTTTTAATCCTAAAATCACTTACTAATATTTTTCATGCAAAAATATTCCACGAATATTAAATATTGCAAAAATATTAACTTCACCTGGCATGGAACCCAAAACGAAAAAGAAAATGCAAGAAAATTACAAGGAAAAAATAAAAAATTTCTCCTTGGTCCACTGCACCTGCTGCACTGGAATATGGCCTATTTGAACCGTGGTCCACAATGCCCGCTGCATGGGACAACCACCTCATTGGGCCATCCATGCTCTGCGACTCATCCTACTCGACCCACTCCAGTGCAAACCCGTGAGAATATTGAACCGCGGATGTATTGCAATCCACTGAGCCGTTCAATACCAAGCCAAGACGCCCCTTGGCTCCAGGTACAGAAGACTGCTGGCGGCTCGCCTCTCCGAGCCGAGCCGAGCCGAGCCAATCAACAGTGCATTCATCTTTGTTTTTTTTTTTTATTTCTTGCGTTTTCTTTCTGCAGAATTTTCCTCTGTTTTCTTCTCTGCAACTCCCTCGACGGCTTTGGCTCTCAGATTTCAACCCAAAATGAATGAAATCAAAAACTAACATCCGCCTATACCCATTAACATTGGGATTACACAATTTGCTAAGGAAAACAATAAATTACATATGATCCTAAACCTCAATCTGTGAGGTGAATAGAGTGTCTATCCATACCAAAAAAATAGTGAAAGATCACACTGCATTCAACACAAAACTATCCAATTTTATTTAACTAGCATACATGCTTCCTATATTTGCACAAAATATTCATGCTCTAATACCAACTGAAGATTCAATGGCAAATAAAATCACAGAAAAATATAGGAAACCAGAAAAACAAAGGCTTAAGAAGCGTGAAAATTTACCTCTTTGTTTTCTCAAAACTGGCTGCACTGGGATTAATGGCACTGGGATAGGTGCACTAGTGGAAACCACTGGTTCAATTCCTACAAGCCTTCTACTGTGTCAATGCATGAACATAAACACCAAGCTCTTGACCTTCCAATATATGGCTCTGCCTAACCACTGAAGGTAAAGACTTATAGAACTAAGGAATGGTTTAGATCTTTCCTTGACAATATGCTATAGAGCAATGTCAAGAAAAAAAAAACAATTCTCTGTCTTTGTATCTAAAAGAATGATACACAGAGAAGATTTTTAACCAGAGAGAAAAGAACTCTTAGAAGAAGAAAAAACGTGTGTTTCTTGATATATCCACATATCACACACGTTTTGTTCTTTTATCTGCCAATCCCATAAAAAACTGATAACCTCAAAGCATTATAGTATATCCATGACTTTTATCCCAGGCTAATATTTAGGAATTTATGAATATTGAACAAATGTGACTCCTCTTTTCCTGTTAACAAAAAAAAAAAAAAAAGGCTTCAGGTAAAACTGGACTTTAATTTAGCCTATTAAACTCTTAGTTTAGTCTTTTGAACCAAATTAATTATTCTAATTAGAACCAAATAAATGGCCTAATAAATAATTAATTTTTCAGCCCAAATAATTAACAAGACTATATTAGTTTAGTCACAAATCAATCTTTAATTATTCAAACTGGTCTAAAGCCCTGAACAATTAATTAACACACTAAACTAATTTAATTAATTCTCTCTCTGTGTGGACCTTTATTTTATTCTAACTCAGTAATTAAATCAAGTTACTTAAATAAAATAAATTTTATTTAATTTAATTTAAGACCAATTCATTAGCCTAAATATAATTAGGACTTACGATCTATACTGAGGACCAAAAGACACACCGCCTTGGCTACTAAAATAACCGAAATACCCTTGTCATATAAATAGATGTATTTTGCATTTTAAATATTTCCTAATATCACCATAAGGAAATATTGACCACAAGGACAATGTCACGTTAGCAAAGTCTCCGATCTATAGGTGAAATGACTAAAATACCCCTCTACATATCGCCGTGCATTTAGAGAGGAAGAAGTGTACTAACACCTCTCTAAATGACATCTACCATCCTTAGGCTTCTTGTCCAATAATCCGCGACTTCCTGGATTTTTTCCGCTTTCCAAGGGAGCTACCCTAAAATATATTGGTCCTACGATACAACCTCAACTAAAGCATATCAAAGTACATGCTTCCAGCTTCGTCAGACTACCAACTTATACTCAAGCCGTAGAGTACTAGTCCATGCTATAGTAGTAGTAGTCTAGGTTTCTACCATATAGTACTTTAAGAAACCACTACTACAAGTTTTGTTCTACATATTCGAAATACGCTTATATTATGAAATGAGTTGACTACTCACGACTAAAGGTAAGCTATTCCCCATTTAAAAATCATAACACAATAACCTAGACATGATAAGATTTTTATTCTTATCAATCGGTTAAGAACAAACATTTATGTGTTAAATTACCAGTGATCCATACCTTACTGTGAAAGACCACCATTCACATGGACCACTTACTTAAATACAATGGGTCTTTTCCAAACGTAATTGTGCACAAATAAAATATAAATCCACAAATAATTTTTTGAGAATAAATTCTTTTATTAAAATATTCGATGTTTACATCAGAAACCTAGTGTAAGAAGGCATATATCCCAACACTACAAGGAGGCTTATCAGAGGAACTTGGACATCGAAGCTGAGTTCAGGAGATCAGATGCAGACAGGGACAAGAAGAGACCCAAGTCAGTGTTTAGCCAGGGGCAGGGGTCTAGGCCAGCGGTCAATTAAGGTCAGAGCACTAGGCCAGGATTCAGTCAGGGTCAGAGGTTTTGACCGGCCTTATTGGGCTAGCCTGAGGCTAAGAGGAGAGCTTTTCCTGGTCAACCTAGGCCAGCTTTTTCAAGGGCACGGACAATGAGTGTATCAGGGTCTACAGCTTCGAATGTCGGCATTTTATTTAAGGAATGCCTAACTTGTGGCAAGAGGCACTTGGAGGAGTGCCGATAGGTGCTTGGAAGCTGTTTCAGATATGGCAAGATGGGTCACAAGATTAGCCAGTGTCCTGAACTGGTGGCAAATCTGACCCAAGCAGCAGTTAGTGCTTAGGCGCGTAAGACAGAAGAGTAGCAGCAAAAGAGTATTGCTCGGGTATTTGCTCTTACCCAGGAGGAGGCTGATACAGTTGATAATGTGGTGACAGGTACACTTCTGATTAATTTTGTGCCTACTATTTGTTATTTGATTGTAGAGCATCGCATTTGTTCATATCCCGTAGGTTTGCTACGGCCTTAAAGTCAGGTCCTACCTACCTAGTTGACTCTTATAGAGTAGCAGTACCCAATGAAAATGTTTTGGTGTCTAACTTGGTACATAAGGGATGTCGGATAGCAATTGGTGATGAGAAGCTTGATGCAAACCTAATCTAGATTAATATGGTTGATTTTGACATGATTTTGGGTATGGACTGGTTGGCTAATAATTATGCGTTAGTGGATTGCTGAGAGAAGATGGTGCAATTTGCCTTGCCAGGTAAAGCTGCCTTCCATTTCCAGAGTGAGGGTAGAGTAGTGGGCAAGAGGTCTATGCCAGTGATTTTTGCCGTTAGGGCTCGCAAGAATCTACGCCAAGGATGCAATGCTTACTTAGCTAGCGTGGTGGAGGTAAAGAAGCCAGAATCGTAAATTAAGGATATACCAATAGTGAATGAGTTCCAGGATGTGTTTTCAAAAGATCTGCTAGGCGTACCACCTGAGACAGAGGTTGACTTCGAAATCAACTTAATTCCAGGAGCAGAACTAATTTTGAAAGCGCTATATCGCATGGCACAAGCTGAACTACGGAAATTAAATTTTCAACTTCAGGAGTTGTTAGACAAGAAGTTCATACATCCTAGTGTATCTCCATGGGGTGCTTCTATATTGTTTGTGAAGAAGAAGGACTGAAGTATGAGCATGTGCATTGACTATAGGGAGTTGAATAAGATCACGGTGAAGAATAAATGCCCACTTCCCAGGATTGATGACCTATTTGACCAATTGAAATGAGCGAAGGTGTTCTCTAAGATCGATCTACGTTTCGGGTGTCATTAGTTGTGGATCAAACCTAAAGACATACCAAAAAGTGCCTTTCGAACTCAGTATGGGCATTATGAGTTTCTAGTCATGCCATTTGGATTAACTAACATGCCAGTAGCTTTAATAGAGTTGATGAATCAGGTCTTTAATGATGAGCTGGACAGGTTCATTATGGTGTTCATATATGATATTATAGTATATTCTCCATTTGAGGAAGCGCATCGGGATCATCTAAAACTGGTATTGTAGAGACTTAGAGAGCAGAAGTTGTATGCTAAATTCAGCAAGTGTAAGTTCTGGCTGGGGAGCATATCTTTTCTAGGGCATGTGATTTCTGAGGAGGGGGTCTCTGTTGATCCTAGGAAGATTGAAGCAATAGTTGATTGGCTTAAGCCAACCAATGCAACGGAAGGTAGAAGCTTCTTAGGGTTGGTTGGATACTACCGGAAGTTCTTGGTGGATTTCGCTAAGATCGCTACTCCATTAACTCAGTTGACTCAAAAGAAAGTTCAGTTCAAGTGGAGTGAAGCTTGTGAGAGGAGTTTCCAGGAGTTGAAAAGGTTACTGACGTCGACACCTATGTTAGCACTACTATCTGAGGCAGAGGGATTTTCTATCTACAGTGATGATTCGAAGAACGGATTGGGCTGTGTGTTGATGTAGAATGGTAAGGTGATTGCCTATACTTTTCGACAGTTGAAGCCCTACGAACAAAACTACCCAACTTACAATTTGGAGTTGGTAGCCGTAGTGTTCGCACTAAAGATTTGGCAACACTATTTGTATGGGGAATTGTGTGAGGTCTTCACAAATCATCAGAGTTTAAAGTACATGTTTACGCAGAAGGAGCTTAACATGAGGCAGAGGCAGTGGCTAAAGTTGCTTAAGGATTACGATTTGAAGATCAGTTACCACCATGGGAAAGCTAATCGGGTAATGGATGCTCTTAGTAGGAAGAGGTCTAGCACTTTAGCAGCTCTACTCACAGATCAGGTTTGACTTATCGCAGAGTTTGAAAGGTTGGAATTAGAAGTGATGCAACCAGCTTCGGGATATTTGGCTACAATGGTGACACAATCGTCTTTGGTGGAAAGAATCAAGGAGGCTCAGTCGGGGGATGTAGAATCAGAAAAGAAGAGAGCATGGCTCTTGGAGGAAATCAGCTGGACTGTTAGATTCATGCGGATGGCAATCTTCGTTTCAGGGGAAGATTATGTATTCCCGATGAGAAGGCATTAAAGGCCGAAGTTCTTAAGAAAGCACACAGCTCAAGGTTCTCAGTTCACCTGGAGGAACCAAGATGTATCGGGATCTTAAGAAGTATTATTAGTGGAGTGGTATGAATTGGAGTATAATAGAATATGTGGCTAAGTGCTTGGTATGTCAGCAAGTTAAGGTGGAACACCAAAGATCGACTAGATTACTTAAACCTTTGGAAATTCCGGTATAGAAATGGGAGCATATCACAATGGATTTCGTCATTGGGTTACCTAAGACCAAAACGAGAAAAGACACTATCTGGGTGGTGGTGAATCGTCTAACCAAGTCAACGCACTTCATGCCTATGAAGGTAACAGCTTCTATGTAGGAGTTAGTCAGAATGTACATGGATGATATTGTCAAGTTGCACAGGGTGCTAGTGAGTATAGTGTCAGTTAGAGATTCAAGGTTTGTGTCCTGGTTTTGGAAGAGTTTCAACAAGGCCATAGGAACCACCGTCGTACTCAGTACGGTGTTTCATCCTCAAACTGATGGTCAGACAAAGAGGACAATTTAAACATTAGAGGATATGTTGCGGGCTTGTGTGTTAGACTTCAAGGGAAGCTGGAGTGACAGTTTGGCATTGGTAGAGTTTCCTGCAATAATAGTTATCAAGCCAGCATTGGAATGGCACCGTATGAAGCTCTTTATGGGCTAAAGTGTAGGCCTCCAAGCTGTTGCGATGACGTAGGGGAAAGAAGTATAACTGGACCAGAGTTGGTACAGATTGCTTCAAATAGAATATTGGTTATTCGAGAAAGATTGAAAGCTGCCCAAGACCGTCAGAAGAGTTAGGCTGACAGTAAACAAAGGCCATTAGAGTTTTAGTGTAGTGAGAAAGTATATTTGAAGGTATCCCCTATGAAGAGTGTAATGAGATTTGGTAAGAGTGGGAAGTTGAGTCAAAGGTATGTAGGATCGTATGAAATTCTTGAGAGAGTAGGAGATTTGGCTTACAGGTTGGCCTTGCCGCCAGTATTATCTAGGATACATGACGTATTTCACGTATCCCAGCTTTGATGGTATGTTTCGGACCCAAATCATATTTTAGAAATGTTGCCTTTGGGAGTACATAAAGACTTGACTTTTGAGGAGGTACCGGTAAGGATCGTGGATAGGAAGTTGTAAGTTCTGAGACAGAGGACGATATCTTACGTTAAAGTGCAATGGTCAAATCACTCAGAGCGAGAAGCAATTTGGGAGTTAGAGGAAGATGCATGCCAGAAGTATCCATTCCTATTTGAGGACCAAGGTGTGTAAGTTTCGAGGAAGAAAATTTTTGTAAAGAGGGTGGAATATGAGCCCACCGACTTCTCTTCTTTCATGGGCTTATTAGGCTGTGGTTATTATTTTAATTAGTGGACTAGGATCTATAAAGCTAAAACAGTTAAGTATTATAAGTTGAGGGGCTAAGTGCAATTATTTAGTTAGGGGATTGTTATTAATTTCTTCATTATAGGCTCAGGCATGTTCTGAATGGTTACTTTGTTTCTGAAGCTATTCCAGCAGAAGAGAAGAGTGAAAAGAAGGGACTTGAACCTTTGGCATCAACTCCTGGTAAGTTAGCTTCCCTCTTGTGTTTTTTAGTGTTTTTAACCTATGATTGGGATAAATTGTTCTTGAATCAAAGTTAGAGTGTTAGGGTTATAAATTAGAAAAAATTGATTAGAGGATTAATTGTATTGTTTGGGTTTTAATTGAAGGTGAATAAGTGTTTGGAGGCTTGAATGGAAGCTTTAAGAAGTTCCAAGAGGCAGAATTCTGTAAGTAAGGAAATTAGGGTTTCTTGTATTTGATACCGGTTACTGTCTTCTTCAAAATTAATGATGTCTCTTGATTTCTTTATAAAAGTGGTATTTTGATTATATGAAAATGGTATTGAGCATGATATGTTAATTGTTATTTCTGTACCAATGGTTATGTTTATTGAAAGTTATGAGTTTAAGCTAAGTTTTATGCTTATGTGTTGATTTTCTGATTTATGTGATGTTAAATGCTTGTGGGTTTTGTTTTGGTAGGGAATTCCCCAACTTTATAAGCTCTAAGACCCTACTAGGGGGATGCAATACCTAGGATAAGCTAAAGCCCTTCTTCCAATATGATATAATAATTGGAAGACTGATTAGGTAAACCAAATCAAGTCCCCAAGCATGAATCATCTTCATGAATTAAGCTTTGTTCAAGTACGTTTAAGTATGTATACATGATATTTGGTGCACAAAACGGTGTTTTTCATTGTTAAAGTGGGTGGTAGGAACTATGTTTTTGGTCTGAAAAATTACAGGTTGGATTTTGGGTGTTCTAGAAATTGTGCCTGCGCATTCTAGAATACACCTGGCGCCGGCACCCTCACTCATGCCCAGCGTCAAGCTCACACTGGTCAACGCACTCAGTGCCGGCTGGGCTTCTCCAACCCGGCGCTTGGTACACTCTGTTCTAACTCTGGCGCCAATTTTTCTCTATTGAAGCAATGATTTTCTTGCTTTTTTCGATCACCATTATTTTCACTGAATAAACCACACCAGTTCGGTATTTATGTGCTAGATATGCCTCTTTTGGTTCAGTAATGAGTAAGGTTAAGAGATTCATTATTCCTCTTTTCCTCCTCCTTCTTTTTTTGGGTAATACTTCGAGATCTTTACATGGTGCGACTAACCCACCAAGAAGATATTTTAAGACCCTACGAGTTTTGTTGTACCCTAAATTCCTAAACTCTTTTGATCAAACATTTTATAAATGTATATGTATATGTAGCATGCTCAATCCCGGGTAGGCCAGATTTCCTTACTGAACTAGTGAACTCACTCCTTATTTCACATCTTGCAGGTTCTCAATTAGATGAGGATGAGTTGGAAGAATGGTTTGAAAAGGATCAGAGTAATTAGTTGTTTTTCATTTTCGTTCAATTTTATGTATGTTTTGTTTTGGATTTTAAAACGATGTAAGGATATTCTTTAAATATTACTAGAATGTTAAGTTTTGGTTATTTATGATATGTAAGGGTTCAGCATTTCCTTTTTGGAGTATTGCCATGTCATCCTCGACTTCGCGGCGTGACATGCTCGGGCATGGAATTAATTTGATGTCGTGCACACATAATTGTCACAAGAATGAGAAGAACCTCGTAATGCTTGATTTGGATTAGCTACTGATGGCTTCGATTCCTTTAGAACAATGAACGTCACACATTAGATAGATGGCTTGTGATTTTAACAATATACAACTTACCCTCTTGGATATGCGTGAAACAACCTTCATTTATATTGCCTTTACTTATTCTTGAACTAGAATCACATGCAATGGCTTGTGGGTTACTGGTTTTGGAAACATATCATGATCACCTGAGTTGTAGGTTCCAAGAGCAGGCTACTCAAATGTAGACTATTAATGATTTTCTGGCTTATAGCATGTTGTTCAATTGGAATGCTAGGAAATGATATGCACGTCCTTGCTCTAGAACAGTTACTTCACGGTGGAATAAGCTGTTTTCTTGGTCATCACCGTTCTTTACCAGCTGAACATCCCATATTGGTCGAGTAGATGCAACTTTAATGATAGGCAAGAATAGGGAGAAGCACCAACTCGTCAAACAGGAGAAGATGTCTTGCGCCAAATAGAGGGAGAGATGGCTGTGGAGGATGAGGTTCGTAAGATCATTCCAATAAGTGGCGGAAAAAAAAAAGTATACTTTCTTTCTAACTTATTGGAAATCAAATTTGATTCATCACAATCTTGAAATCATGCACATTGGGAAAATGTGCGCAACAACATTTTGAGTATATTGTTGAACTTTGATAGGAAAACCGAAGACAATTTCAAAGCATATCCCGGCCTTCAGTGGATGGGGATTCGAAAAAAGCAGCACCCTCAAGGGTTTCCAAATGAAAAGTTTATAAAATGTCGAATTTGGAAAAGGACTAAATGCAGTAACTTGAGAGGGATAATCAAATATCCCCGAAGTTATAGCAACGCAGACTGATCGGCACGTGTTGATGCAGGATATGCTTCCAAAACCAATGGTCAGTCGTGTCCTCCACACTATTTTTTAAGATTTGCTCCCATTAGAGTCATCGAGTATGGTACCTTATATTTTTTATAAATATGTAATTTTAAATTTTATATTTGTAATTTTTTATTATAGTTTTTTAAGAAAATAAGAAATCTCTTTTATTTGTAGATATAAATTGTATTGACAGAGTTACGTGTGTATTTTTTAATTTTTTACTTTTAATTCGTTTTATTTTTTCTCTCTCTCTCTTTATTTATATATATATATATATATATATATATATATATATATCCAATATTATGGAGCATGTGGCTATAGGTGCTGCAAGATAGGATGTACAAAGGGTAGTTGTGAGTTTGGATAAAATTTCAATAATACTCTTAAATAAATCTCTTAGTTGTTATTAATAAAGTGTTTTATAATCTTCGTTATAGATGTAAATATAATTAAATAAATTAATTATATAAATCTTTTATATCTTATTTTATTTTTCATATTTGTTTTTCTATTCCCTTGATTCTCTCAGTTTAGAATTCCTAATAGAAACCTTAGGGGACTACAATTTGATCAATCACGTAGTTGAGAATAAGAGTAACTATCAAATTCAAGGGGTTTTTCTAGAGTTGTGTCTATGGCTCCTAATACAGGTAGAAAACCCCTTGACAGAAATAAGAAATTACGCAAAATCAACATGTGGAATTGGTATTTTACATCAATCTGTTTAACTATTTCTGCAAAAAATCTCACAAACAGAAAGTTGGAAAAGGAGTACTGGTATCATGTATACTACCATCCTTAAATTCCAATACCTTGATTGAATGATTAGTGGCGAACCATGCGTTTCACATGTGAGAAATAAGAAGCTTTAAGGAAAGGGGGACATCAAATCAAGATACCGATTTTGATGTTCAGAACTAATTTAAAGCAAAATCAACTACCATCCATAAATATCAAGAAAAGAAAAGGAAAAAATGTCAACTGTACAACACAATTATGTTCATTCCTTAATGTTCTCGAATAAGTTAGATAAGTTCATTTAAGTTTGTTATTGTCAGGCAACTAAGGGAGGATTGAACGGTCTTTTATCCCTCTTTCAGAAGAACTGTAGCATAGCTGAAATCTGGAAAATGCCAACTAGTTTCTAGCAACTATCATCAAACTGGAAGATTCAAACCTTAAACATAGCTAGTCCGAGAAGGATATTAAAACAGCAGCACTCAAAAGAAAATTAGAATGTTAAAGTCGAGATAATATCAATTGCTTCTTTTGATTATCATTCTTGGACAAGGCCAAATATATGTTATCATTCTAACCATTTCAAGATAGTTGGTTGGTCATTAGTGCTTTGATAGAAATATGAAGTCTCAACTAAAACAAAAAAGGGGGATAGATTTAGATGAAAGGACAAACATATTTCAAAAGTTATACTAACAAACAAAGATACAATGTGGAAATTCTATTTGTAGAACATTAGTTTGCATCCAATGTACTTAAAAGAACACTTCCAAAAAAGGATATTCACTATTCAGTTCAAACTGAAAAGTCAAATTAAATCAAAATTCTATTTTCAATTCAGTTTTTATGAATTTCAATTTGATTCAATTCGATTTTTAAATTTTCTAAAAAAGTTTAATTTGCGATAACCAAACAAGGGAACACACAATGACTCCTATTTATTCTTGAGTCAAAAGAGTGTTATGACAACTCAAACAAGGTAAAGCTCCTAGACAAAATAAAGAAAAAGTAAAGGGGAAAATCCCTAAGAAAAGAAGAAGAAAATTTTTTTCAAAAAATAAGAGAATGATTTATTATTTTATAATATTTAGTCTGGCTTCTGATGCATTTTTATATCTTGCACGAATTTTGACATTGGTGTTGGTTTTGATAGGATTGATAAACTTATTTGTGACGAGTCTAAGACATGAGCGTTATGCTTGATACTTTGAATGTGATTTCTATGCAGATGAGTTAATTAATAAGCAATGTATTTGAAGTGTTTGATGAGCTGCCGAGGATCCTAAGGTTGAATGTTGGTAAGATTTCTTTACCTTGATTTGGTTTGCTTGTGGATATGTAAAGTCTCAAGCGTGGAGAAGTTTGATATGCACTTAAATGTTCATATTTTTAGTAGGAGTTTAAGGTTTTTTACTAAGTTTCCTAAGTTTCTTACATTTTTTGTACTTAATTACTTTCTATTTGCTTAATTGTAGGACAATTCAAGTCCTTCTAGAGAATACGGCAATGTTGCAATAGTTAAACATAAAATGAAAAGCATACTTTTAACAAAGAGAATCAGAAGACTTCAATAAAAGTGTGTGCTTCAAGAACACTCAAAATATTTACATGAAACCCTCATTTTGTTTCATCAACCAACTCTATAATAAATCTCCCTTAATTTTGTGCTTGTTCACTCATAATCTAATCAATGTCTCTTGGACTTTTTTATATAGTGTAACAGAGTGTTTGTTTCTTTATTGAATTAGAGTGCATCTATGCTTTCTTTTAGCTTTATCATTTTGTTGAGATATATTGGTACTAGCATATTGTAAGATAGTTCCCTATGGAGCAAGAAAATCTGGAAAGAGAGTATATTTATATTCACCTCCTTGATCAGCATGGAGGACTTTGATTTTGGATTGAAATTGAGTTTGAACCATAGCAACAAAATTGCAATAGATACTATAAAAATTAGATTTTTGACGCATAAGGAATATCTAACAATATCTAGTATAATCATCAATGAAGATGACATATATACAGATCCTCCTTTTGAAATAACAAGAGCAGGACCCCAAAAATCAAAATACATAAGATCGAAATGAGTATGAGAAATATATTTACTTTTATCAAAAGGAAGTGCTGTGAATTTTTCAAGTTTGAAACTTTTATAATAAAAAATATCAAAATGAGTGACATTGCCCAAGAAATCCTTTGGTATCATATACTTCAAGCTTGAACTAGAAACATGACACAATCTAGAATGCCGCAAGTGAAACATGGATGGATGTGAGTTCACATTAAGAGCAAAAGGTGAGGATTTTACTCTATCTAAAATATGACAAAAAAAGCTACTGCAAAAAATAAAGACCCCATTCTCTACAACCTATCTTAATATACTTCCTAGTGTAAAGATCCTGAACCACACGACCAAACTTTGTAAAGAATACATGATAACCTAAATCTATAAGCTGACCAATTGAAAGAAAATTCACAAAGAGATCTAAGATATGAAAAACTTCAAAGATACAAAGATTTCAACCCTTTTTATGCACTTCCACATGTGAACCACACGCTGTTTCAATATAAAGAGAAGAGGAAAATTCATTGCAATTTACGAAGATGGATGAATCATTAGTCAAGTTGAGGATTTACCTAGTCGAATATAGTTACTATGACCAGTATAAGTTGCCATCGTTGGAGAAAAGGTAGAAGACTACATGTCAAGTGAAGTATAAGAAGTTGCTGATTTTGTTGAGCTACCATTGCTTGAATTTATCCTTATGTTATACAATGTGTATTGGTTGGAGCATCAAATGGAAGACAAGATGAATCTGTTGTAAGAGTACTGATATTTCTAGAACCAACTGCCTTTGAAGGTCTTCGAAATTGTTTAGATGAAATACCAATACTTAGATTAGGTAATAATCCTTTCATCTTGTTTTTCAACATTTGGCAGTCATTCTTCTAATGTCTTTTTTCATGGAAAAAACTACATTCATCAATAGCCGCTTTCTAATTCTTTTGAGAAATTGAACCTTGTAGATATTGAGCTCTTGATGTTGCAATGAGAACTAAATTCCTTTGCAAGTTTAGAGTTTGTGGAGACTTAAGTCTGGTCTCTTTAAACACCAGCTGACTTATGATCTTTTCAACACTTGGTAATGGTGTTCCATGCAGAATTGAACTTCTTATTGGTTTGAATTCAAGACACAAAGCCATCAAAAATAGAACAAGTTTCTACTATTCTCGCAACTCCTTATACACAATCAATTTCTTTAATTGCATGGGATCCATTAAATCTACTTTATCCCAAAGACCATTAATAGTGTTATAGAATTCTTCAATAGTTTTGCCTTCCCAATGCAAGTTGCGCATTATATTCTCTAATTCAAATCGACAAGAAAAGTTGGATTGCATGTCTACTCTTCTCAAATGGTCCCAAACATCATTTGCAGTGGAAAATACTACCACGCCTCGAACCTGAGAATGACATGGTAGAATCTCAAAATGGAATACCGAACCCAGAACCCGAAACAAACAAACAAACTAAAATAATCCAAATGCTATTATCCAAAAAACAATGGAATATAGAATCTAATAAACTTGTATTGTTCCAACAAAATGCTAAAACCTCAATTATCATCAGCATAAATCTAACATGAATAGTGTATTACATAAGCTCTTTAGCAAAATCACTTTAGGTCCTCCTCGAACTACTCGACTAACTCTTCGTCTTCCAATTGAGAACCTGAAATAATAGATAAGGGGTGAGCTCACTAACTCAGTAAGGAAGACATGACTTAATTGGGATTGAACAAGTTACATAAGTAATAGTTTTGCAAAACACTTAGTCTTTCAACAAAAATTTATAATTTGACACAGTTAGAGAGATGGTTGTAGTCTAAGCTCAAGGAAATTCTCACATTTGACTCACAATGGTGAAGGTTAAAATGGTAAAACAATGAAAACGAAAGCATGCTTACTGAACAAAAAAATAAATAAATAATACAGAGTATCATGGAAACTGTTTACCTCCGTGTTTGAATGATCTCATTGGTATTGAAGAAGATGTCTGAACTTGAATGCTTGAAGCCACTGGTTCTCCCAACACCTCCGGTTACACTCTTGCGAGCCGTCTACTCCTTCTCATTCACACGAAGCTTTTGAGCTTTCGGAATATCACCAATGTTTTCTCCCAAAGCCGGTGAAAGTTATAGAGACTTAGATTCAAAGAATAATGGCCTTCATTCCTTTTCTTTCTTTTCATGCAATCACAGAGAGAGCTCAAAGAGTGAAACAAAAGTATCATACTTTTTGTTATCCTCTCACGCCAAACAATACGGGATCCATCTCGTGTTTTTTTTTTTTTTAATTTTACTTTACCCTTGGTCTTATTCATTGGGCCAAATAAAATTATTTACTCTTGGGCTTGAACACCCATAAATAATAAACCTCAAATATTTATTTTCTGGGCTTCATAAAATAGCCCAATAAATAATTAATAAGCCAAAATAGACTAATATAAAATATCATGCCTTTTGTCTAGTTTATACCTAAATTAATTTTCTAATTATTCAATCTGGGTCTTGAGCCCTGAATAATTAATTAGCCAATTAAACTAGATAAAATATATACTCTCCCTTGGGTCTTTTATTTTATTCTAATCCAATAATAAATTAGACTACTTAAATAAAATAAAATAAAACACATAATTATCAAAACTAATTCCTTAACTCAAATCTACAGGACTTATGGGCTATTCTAGGGACCAAAAGACACATCGCATTGGCTACTAAAATGACCAAAATACCCCTGTATATAAATAGCTATATTTTATATTTTAAATATTTTTTAATATCACCAAAATGAAATATTGACCCAAGGATAATATTGCGTTAGTAAAGTCTCCGACCTACAATTATAATGATTAAAATACCCCTCTACGCATTGTTGTACATTTAGAGAGGAGGAGTGTACTAACACCTCTATAAAAGACATCTACCATCCTTAGACCTCTAGTCCAATGATCCACGACTCTTGGAATGTTTTCACTTTCCAAAGGAACTACTTTAAAGCAAACATGCAAGTCATATTCCCTAGGGCCCGAGATATTTAGATCATTTGAACAATCACAAGGGGCGATATAGCGTAGAAGCTATCTTGTACAAGTCTGTTTTAACTAACTAGTCACATATGCCCAACAAACAAGTATGGCGGCTCTACAAAAGAATCTCAACTACAATATATCAAAGTACATGCTTCCAGTTTCGTCAGACCACCAACTCATACTCAAGCGGTGGAGTATTAGTCCATGCTATAGCAGTAATAGGTTGGGTTTCTTCTAAATAGTACTTTTAGAAACCACTATTACAGGTCATATTCTACGTATTCAAAATACGATCATGCTATGAAGTGAGTGGACTACTCACTGGCTAAAGGTAATCCATTCTCTATTTGGAATTCATAACACAATAACCTAAACTTGATGAGATTCACATTCTCATCAATCGGTTAAGAAGAAACATTTATGTATTAAGTAAGCCGTGATCCATACCTTACTGTGAAATATCACCATTCACATAGATCACTTATTTAACCACAATGGGTCCTTTCCAAACGCAAATCATACACAAATAAAATTTAAATTTATAAATAAATTTTGAGAATAAATTCTTTTATTAATAAATTCGATAATTATATCAGAAACCTAGTCTAGAGGGCATACATTCCAATAATCTCCCACGTGTACTCTAAGACTAAGAGATTGCCCACCCTTATGGTGTCTAAGTGTCTCTTGAAGACTCTCTTAGCCAAAGGCTTGGTAAAGGGATTTGCTAGGTTGTTCTCCAAGGCTATCTATTCCGCCATGATTTTCTGTCTCTAGATAAAATCTTGGATCAAGTGGTACTTTCTCTTGATGTGCTTTCCCTTCTTGTAGTTTCTGGATTCTTTGAATCACTACAAGAAAATTGTGAATCTGCCACGAATTTTTGCCCCGAAAAATTTTCTATGGCAATCAGCGATGACATTTGCCACGAAAAAGCAAAATCCAAGCAACTTGCTAGGGAAAAATAACCATAGCAAATATGTGGCTATTTGCCACAGAATTGCAATGGAAATGGTAGCAATTAGAGATAAAAAAAATTCCCTCGCAAATCGGTAGCAAAAAAATGCACCAAAAAATTATGTCAAATATTAGCCACCGATTTGCGATGGAGCAATTTTCGTGGTAGATTTATACCAAACATTAGCCACGGAATCAAAAAATTGTCACTTATTCCGTGGCAGATTGCCACGGAATTTTTTTCTTTTTTTTGTTTGAATTTATTAATTATATTGGTTTGTAATAATTTTCAATCCATACCTTTTAAATAATAATGACAAAATATTTTGTAAGTATCTTGATTTATTTATTTTTCTAATGCATTCATTCTTGAAATGGAATTGAAAATAAGATGTATTATTTTTTAGTATCGAAATATATGTTTGTATTAAATTAAAAAAATTTAATTAAACGATAATTTTTTTTATTTTGACTATAAAAGCCATTAAAATTTGTTATTACGAACTATATTATCATTGAGAGTATCTAGAAAAATATGTTACGCAAAGTAATAATATAAAAGAAGGGGTTAAATTTTTTTTATGTGTTCCATGGCAAATCCGTGACAATCTGCCATGGATTTGCCATGGAATAAAAAAATGACCACTTATTCCATGACAATTTTCCATGGCAAATTGCCACGGATTTGCCACAGAAGTTTTTCCTTTTTTTAAATTTATTAATTATATTGGTTTGTAATAATTCTTGTTCAATACCTTTTAAATATAAGTATCTTGATTTATTTATTTTTATAATGCGTTCATTCTTGAAATGGAATTGAAAATAAGATGTATTATTTTTTAGTATCGAAATATATGTTTGTATTAAATTAAAAAAATTTAAATAAACGATAATTCTTTTTATTTCGACTATAGAAACCATTAAAAATTATTGTGAAGAATTATATTATCATTGAGAGTATCTAGAAAAGTATGTTACGCAAAGTATCGAAAAAAAATAGGCGTCAAATTTTTTTTTTTTTTTTGTGTTCCGTGGTATATCCGTAGCAATCTGCCACAGATTTGCCACGGAATCATAAAATGACCACATATTCATGGCAATTCCGTGGCAGATTGTCACGGATTTGCTATGGATGTTTTAAAAATTTATTAATTATATTGGTTTGTAATAATTTTTGTTTCATACCTTTTAAATAACAACAACGTAATATTTTTTAAGTATCTTAACTTACTTATTATCTAATGCTTTCATTCTTGAAATTGAATTGAAATTAAGATGTATTATTTTTGGTATTGAAATATATATTTGTATTAAATTAAAAAATTTTAGTTAACTGAAATAATTTTTTTTAACTAAAAAAGCCATTGAAAATTGTTGTGAAGAACTATATTATCATTAACAGTATCTAAAAAAGTATGTTACGCAAAGTAATGATAAAAAAAATAGTTAAATTTTTGTTATGTGTTCCGTGGCAAATCCGTGGCAAAATCACCACTTATTCTGTGGCAATTCTGTGGCAGATTGCCACGGATTTGCCATGGAATTTTTCCTCTTTTTTTGTTCTATTTTATTAATTATATTGATTTGTAATAATTTTTGTTCCATACCTTTTAATTAACAATGGCGAAATGTTGTGTAAGTATCTTGATTTATTTACTTTCTAATGCATTCATTCTTGATATGGATTTGAAATTAAGATGTATTATTTTTTAGTATCGAAATATATGTTTGTATCAAATTAAAAAATTTTAAATAAACGATATAAATTTTTTTATAAAGACTATAAAAGCCATTGAAAATGATTGTGAAGAACTATATTATCATTTAGAGGATCTAGAAAAGTATGTTACGTAATGTAGTGATAAAAACAGGGTTAAATTTTTGTTATGTGTTTCGTGGCAAATCTGTGGCAATCTACAACAGATTTGCCATGGAATCACAAAATTACCACTAGTTCCGTGGCAAATCCGTGGCAATCTGCCAGGGATTTGCCACGAACATTTTTGCCTTTTTTTTTTTGCTTTAATTTATTAATCATATTGGTTTGTAATAATTTTTTTCCATACCTTTTAAATAACAAAGACAAAATATTTTATATGTATCTTGCTTAGTTTATTTTCTAATGTATTTATTCTTGAAATGGAATTGAAAATAAGACATATTATTTTTCAGTATCAAAATATATGTTAGTATTAAATTAAAATTTTTTAAGAATGGATATAATTTTATTTTATAGGAAAAGTCATGGAAAATTGTTGTGAAGAATTATATAATTATTGAGAGTATCTAGAAAAGTATGTTATGTATGTGCGGAGGAAAAAAAAAGAGATCAACTTTTGATATGTGTTCCGTGGCAAGTCCGTGGCAATCTGCCATGGATTTGCCACGGAACTTTTTTCCCTTTTATTTTTGTTCTAATTTATTGATCATATTGGTTTGTAATAATTTTTGTTCCATACCTTTTAAATAGCAACGAGGAAGTGTTTTGTAAGTATCTTGATTTGTTTATTTTCTAAGGCGTTTAATCTTGAAATGTAATATATCAATAAGACGTATTATTTTTTAGTATCAAAATATATGTTTCTATTAAATTAAAAAATTTTAAACAAATGATATAATTTTTTTTTTTAGTTTCAACTACAAAAGCCATTGAAAATTGTTGTAAAGAACTATATTATCATTGATAGTATATAGAAAAGTATGTTACGCAAAGTAGTGATAAAAAAATGTTAAATTTTTATTATGTGTTTCGTGGCAAATCCGTGGCAATCACAAAAATACCACATGTTTTGTGGATTTGCCACGGAACAATAAATTACTCAATTATTCCGTGGCTAATCTGTTGTAATCTACTACGGATTTGCCACAGAATAAACTAAAACGACGTCGTTTTGATATTCTTTGCAAGAATCTATCTTGCCCATTCCAGACTTAGGCAAAAATCATCTTCCCCATTTTGCAGTTCCCTCTCATTTCACACTCCATTGCCCCCCGTAGTCAGCTCCCATTTCATACTCCATTACCGCCGGTAGTCCAAACCATGTTCTTGCCCCTTCAAATTAGCCAGTTCTCTGAAGTAAAAATGATACCATGCTCTTGAGGACTTCTCTGGTAGCATCAATTTCTCTACATTCCCTTTGAATTCCTGACATCACCAGCGCCATTAGCCTCTTCTCTGGTTAATCTCCCAAATAGAGCCTAAAACTTAAAGCTACAAGTTGCAGGTGTTGGCATCCCAGCTAGAATTCCTACCCTGATCCCCATTTGCCACTCCCATTTTGCATAAAGCTACAAGCATCGCTATCTTCTGTTATTCACCATCCTCACCCAGTAGCTGCTGCAACTGTAAGTCTTCAGAAATCACATTCTTTATCTACTTTTCCGTGGCAATTTGTAGTTAACTAAAGCTTTTTTCTATTTTTCTTTATCTTTATTTATTCTGGCTTTGGTTCATTTGTTCTTTATTTGTGGAATTTTAATCTCACGGTTGTAAGAGAAGGGTTTTTCTTTTTTATCTTTGTTAGTTTGTGCTCATGTTGAACATTGAAACATTAGAGACCATGATGAACATTGAAAACTTTCCTTCCCTGTGCTGCAAAGAGTGCAGCATTGATGTGTTGTTTGTTTGCACTTTGCAACTGAAAGATCAACTTGCACAGTACTATTAGTAAATGAATTTTGTTGAAAAGGACTGTAATTCCCAGCTAGATATTATGGATCTAGTATCTTGTCAACTAGGTGATCATCAACACCTGTTTGTCAGAGGAGTGCTTTACTTAGAACGTAGCATAAAGTTGGAAGCAAGTCTAGAATGAGCAGTCAACAGTCAATTCAAAGCAGCAAAGTTGTAATCTAGTGCAAAAACAGGCAATGTGGTATGGTTGAAGCAGCAAGGGCATCATTCTTTTAACTAGGCAGCATGTTAGAATATGGAATCCTGATATCCTTGTGGGTTTCTTAGTAGCCTAGATAAGATGGGATATAGTATGCCTTTGATGTTTTTGTTACAAGTACTAGTGGAAGATTAAAAATTTGTGCTTGACATTAGAATACAAAACTGCAATGTGCTGGAAATCATGAAGATAGGGACAAGGAAAAATTTTTGCTGGTCTAGTTGGATTATTTGTGGGGTTAGGATGGAAGGTAAGTAGGACTAGTTTTCCTCATGAGGTTCACAACTTTAGACTGTTAAGCAGTGATGGCTAAAAGTAAATCAGGAGCATAAGTACTCCAATAGGACAACACAACATAATGATGGGGGTTTCTTCATGATATTTCTACATAAATACTCTCTATATTTTACGCAAAGTCCCTTTTAGTGGGTGGATGATTTTACTTGAAATATCTAGTCAAATATAGGTTTCCATTTCACAATATTACTTGTCATTAATCAAGTACAGCATGCTATAAATATGAAAAGTTAGGAGAAGATAAAGATGGCCATTTTTACATTCAGGGGTGAACAAGAATCATCCAATTTCATGATTCTATTTTCTCAAAATACAATTTTGTTTAACCAAAAAAATAGATGATTTGTTAGATTTTATGATTTGTTTTTCGACATCCAAGTTCATGAGATATAGCATTACATCTGCCCTATAAAGAACAATAACACAAATTTTGGTCACCAGATTTTTCATTTTTGCTGTGAGAGAGAGGCTGCCGAAACAGCTTCTTCAACTACATTCAAGCTGCAAATGTTTTTCATCCATTGTTAAGGTAAAACCTACTCCTCTTAGAGTAAAAAGAGTTCAGGGCTGCTGAGCTTCATTTTGATAACAATCTTGTTGGGAAAAGCTTTTTTTTAAAAAAAAGGCTATGATTTTATGATGGAAATTTCTATTTAAATTCTGTTTATGTGGGATATATATCAGTTTGTTTGAAGAGTTTTTAGGTATGATTTTTAGTTCATTTAATGTGTTTTTGTGTGAAGAAAATATAGGAAAAAGAGCTGAGGAAGTATGCATTGATATGTGGTCAGAAATTGTAGAAGGAACGCTGGAAATTTGATTAAACACTTGTGAGGAAAATTTTGTTGTTTAGTTTGTAGCTATGAAAATTGCTGTGTTGAAGGGATGATTTTGGTCCACAACTATAAGCCTTCACTTGGTGAGGAATGTTTGTGAGAAAAAAGGTGGAGAAATTACATAAATGATTTGTGGTCAATTGAAGAAGAAACTGGAAATTAAAATTAGCTATGTTGTCGGTTATAATCAGAATTTTATTTGAGCAGTTTTTCTATCACAGATATAGGTGCCTATTTGATGTAGGGACATGGCTATGTATTAGTGTATATGTTCCTAGGCATGTTTTAATATGTTAGGATGGTAGGGGAGTTTGATTTTCTGAAATTTGTGATGCAAATGAATACAATATCTTAATGTATGCTATTGCTGCCTATTTAGTATGCTAGTCTTTGCACTCTATTTTTTAGTGCTCTATTAAAGGAGAAATAGAGAGAGAAACCAGGAGGAAAAGAGAGAAAGGTAGAAAAAGTAAATCTTGGACCACTGCTAGCCTAGAAATTGTTCTACACAAGGTAAAAGGATTTCGTCCATGAATTAAAGATGTTCTATAGCGTATGGAGATTATTTTGATGTATATTTTTCATGAAAATTAGCATGATTTATAAAATATGCTTGGTGAATAAGTGGTTGTTGTGATGTTGTTTTGCTAGAATTGTGTGCCGGTGGAATAGTGGTGTGATTTTCTATGATTTGTATGGTGTTTGATTATGCTTTTGAGGAGTCATGAAATGTTGATCATGGTTGTAATTGTGTGAGAAAAATGAATAAGAGCAGAAATGGAAGAAACAAGTTAAAATTGTAGAGAACTAAAGCATTAACATGTTTTATTCATGACTGTAATTTTTTGTTGCATACAAACCATGCTTGTTTTGTTTCTTCCATGGCTGATGGAATGCTGCTTTGATAATGTTATGATGAAGGATTAAGTAAATGGATTGATAATTAAGTACTAAGAGAAGAATGGAACAAGAAAAGATAATATTTTGCGAGAAAAATACATATATATTGGAAAACAGCAAGAGTTTGCTGCAGTAAATCTGTAACGAAGGCAAACCTAGCTATAGTGACTTACAGTTTTGTAGCTAAAGGTCTAAAGAGTAGTTTGGCACAAATTTGAGGTTATTTAAACTTGTGAATCAAAAGTTATACAATATATATATATATATATATATATATATATATATATATATATATATATCAAAGCATGTCACGAAATAAAAATGCAAAACTTGTTGAGCAAATGATATTATGTTCTGTTCCTTTGGATTTAATGAAATTAAGAGAAGTGATTAAAGGTATTGGGCTATAACTTACAAGTACTATAGTTGATTCAATTAAAAGAAAAGAAGAGAAAGGAAATACTCTTTAAAATATATCAAACTAATTTTTGCTTGGTGCAGGTGCTGCATGCGGGTGGAAAGTTTGGAGGCGCCAGTAGTGGTTACAGTGTGTCAGGAGGATTACATGGAGTAGGCTTGCCAGTTGTGAATGCTTTGTCAGAGGTATTTTACCCTGATGTTAATATTTTTTTGGTCATGTTCTTTAATGTTTATTGGGAAATATTTTTTTCTCCTATTCATAAATATGAAGACAAGTTGTTTGATGACCTTTGATATCTACTTGGACACAGCAGGTTCACTGCAGAACCCAGTGTGTTTGTGGACCCTTTTTTGGTCTAAATGCTTAAATAGATACATGCTAGAAAAGACATGGGTAATAAACTTGGTAAATTTGAAATAGAAAATTTGGAAAGTTTTAAAACTACTAACCCAATTGACCCTATACTTGTGGTTATTTTACAATCTTGTATGGAGCCTAATGAAATTCATAGGGTTCTAGAAAATAAGGGCTAAGATGCTTACTTCTAAGAGAACAGGCGACAATATTGAAGATATAAGGATATCAAAACCTAGTAATGCTCTTGATTTTGTTAAAAATTAGAAGAGGAAGTTGAGAATGTTTATATTACTGATAATGTGAAGAAGGAGATGTTACTTGTTAAATTTGAGAAAACAACTAAAGAGCATAATATGGCAGGAACAAAGATCATGGAAACAAATGAACATGTTGAAGAAATAGATGACATTGTGATTTTTTGCTCCTATTCATAAATATGAACACAAGTTGTTTGATGACCTTTGTTATCTACTTGGACACAACAGGTTCATATTTCACTTCAAAATATTCTGTCTTCTCTATTTCTTCTTTAATTGATTATGGTAGACATCCTGCTGTGAGGATTCATAATTGGTGTACAAGAAGGTCTAGGATGGTATGATTTGGTGTGATCACATATCCAGCAAGTCTTTTATGTTGTATTTAGTTCCATATACCTCTAATTGACTTGTTCACTATAACATTTTGTAGATATAGTTCAAAAGAACACAAGGATAATATATTCTTTTGAATGTTGCCTTTTTTTAATTTTTTTTTCTTTCCAGCTATAAAGGTGGATTAATAAATGCGTAAAATGCTGGAATTTGTTTTTTTTTTTTCTTTCTAGTTGCAAAGGTTATATGTTGAAAAATGGGAAGAATATTTACTTTAATGTGCTTATGTGAACTACAATATGCAAAAGTGCTTTTCTTCTATCTTCACCATCTTCATCTGAAAACCCCACCCATGGCTTGAAGATGCTAATTTCACTAAAATCTTAGAAGTTTGTTGAAGTTCCTTCACCAAAAGAATACTATGTAAATGATACCAATGCTCAACAAAAGAAAGTGTTATTCTCCAAGAAAATATTTCCACTTGTTCTGATATATTCATGGTTATTTTACTTTGGAAGATATTGAAGTGAACATAATGCTTATTGAACATGAAAAATTATGCTTTGTCATGGAGGAAATCAGAGTAATATATTGGTAGAAACCATTTTCTTTTTAGTTAACAACAATGTGGAGTATGAAAGTTACCATTGTCTAAGAAAGTTAACAGAAAGAAAAAAAAAGAATATATTTTGTGGATATATACGAAAAAGAAAAGTTGTTGCTTATATAAGTTACATGAATCTTAAATTCAACAATGTTTAGTAGATACAGGGCTGGCATGTTTTTCACACAGAAAGGAAAGAATTCGGATATTGTATGCACCACAGCAATTTTCAATAGTCAATTCTTGTTGCTACCTACTATATATGTTATAACTGGATTTGATATCATCTTGTGGAATTTTTTAAATTTTCAACTCTATGGATTATGCCTGCCATGCAAACCCTGCAGATTTCTTCTCAACTTGGAAAAATCTAATCTAATCAAGGCAGTAATAATTTCTCTAGAATCTTAATTTCAATATGAATGCCACACTCTAATACTTAGATGCTTTTGTATTTCTCTTCCTGCACCTATCCTCTTATCCTATCTAGAGTCCAATGCAATTTCTTCATGTTGTGTTAAAAGCACTCTAGTCTCCATAATTTAGATCTTGTGAGTTGAAGACATAATGTATAGTCAATTTTCAATTAAAGCATTTTCTACTCTTGTCGTTCTTGACTTCAGGTATATCTCAAATGCTCCAACTAATTCATTAATTTTACTCCAAAGCATACAATTTCACATGAAAGATTAGATAGTCATTCTTTTTATGTGTTCTCTGCCAGATATAAAAGCAATGCACTTCAGCAAACAGTGCAACATATAAGCAGTCAATATTTCCCACTTTATTTTGAATTTTTTTTTTATATTTTCCTGAAAGAAGCTATGTGCATCTGTACCTGATCAGCATCATCTAGAAAAGTTGTTAGCTCATCAAGTAACAATACTTTACATGCTTCTGCCAAAGCACCAGCATTAGCAACCCTTTATTTCTGACAAGCACAGAAGGAAGTTCAATTGTAAGAATAGTTCAGTTTTCATTTACACCTTCTACTTCTATGTTTGTGGACAAAGGAAAGACCAACAAAAGCCAATTTGTACAGTTGGAATTTTCTATTTTTCTGTGTTCTCTTTCTCTAGTTTTCTCTGTATTTTCTCTGCATGTTTCCATTGTTTTCTTCCAGCTCATCTGTGTTCACAAAGTTAACATGGTATCAGAGCAGAACAATTATTTAGTATTTCACTTCATATTAAAGAACTGAAGGAGATTGAATTTACTCATAGTCAGTTTATACTCTTCAAATCTAAATTGGCCATGCTAAACTATGCCATGTAGATCTACAGGTGTCTTTAGAGGTAGGAAAAGTCTCATCAGATATTTAGATCTTCAGTTCAGATGTTTGGCGGTATTTGGAATTTTTCCTAATACAATAACAATTCATCTGATCAAGGAACAAACCTCAGATGTGACTCATAATAAGAACATAATTAAGCTGTAATGACTATTAAAACTTGAAATTTATGCACAGGATCCTGTGGTTTCCTGCTCCATCATGGTAGGAAACAGATTTCAACAACTTACATAGCCATAGGTAAAAGATGATAACTTTATTACATGAGATTTCCAACAGTTACATGAAGATTGCTATCATTAAGCATTGTTCTTGTTCAATTTATCTAGATTAACTTCTGCCACTACTTCTTGCTTAAATTAGACTGCTGAAAATTTATATCAGTGCAATTTGCATGCATTAGATAACTTTATTTTGTCTATTTCAAAGAAATACGTTATACCAATTGAACTTGTATTTATGATATCCATTCTTCTGTTCTCATATATTGGTAGACTGTGATTGTAGGCTGATATCATTCCTCACAATCTTAACAAAGGTTAGAGTTTATCATTTTTCTTATGTGTACTTTTGACATAAGTGGAACTTTTTTAGTATCTAATGTAAGCATCATGAATTTCAATGAGTTTGTTTCTTTTCATAATATTTTGGTATTATGTTTTGATATGAGCATGTCTTTTTATAGACTTTGTGATTTCTATTAGCGTCCATATGTACTCAAATGTCTTTCATGCATGGGCTGTAGAATGAGACCTCATTGAATAACACAAAGTCAATCCACTATGGCAGTTTAGCATACTAGTTAACGGCGAAAGATATCCTTAGTTTATAGCTCTTCTTTTGTACACAACAACCTCCAATCAAACACCATTTTAAAGTATGTCTAAAGTTAGGTTTTAACCTAATATTGTCCCCAAATCCACTACCAGGTTCATGAACTAGGATGGATATTTCAAAACACTAACAAACTTACTGTATTAGAATATAAATATCCGTCAAACAACTTCTTAGAAAATTCATGGAATCCTCTAACTCTCAACTAAGCAATACAGAATGACTAAAGATTATTCAACTCTACGAAGAAATTATTTCAACACCAAAAGACCAATTATGGTGTGAAAAATTTCTTCATAGAATGTATTTTGCTTCATCATAATAGAACTGCAGGAAATAAGTGGTTCTTGTTTTATCTTCAGCTTCTACCCATTCCTAGTGAATATGATTGTTGAATGATTTTCCTTGGTGAAGCAATTTGCAACCATGTTCGATTGCTTCTGTCTAATATATTCCTAAAACCCTCTAAACATTTTTATTTTACCAAATGCTTTTCTAGAAAATTTGATGGAGGATAGGAGTTGAATGTATAATCGATATGTGACAGGTGTTAAAGGAATTACAACCGAATTTGTCAAGGGAGTGGATCAATTTCTTCAATATACTTTATCAAGAGTAACAACATCTACTAATCCTAATGAAGTTAGATGTCCTTGCGCAAAGTGCAACAATTTGTGTCATCATACTGTGGAGGAAATCAAATTGCAATTGTATAGAAAGGGATTTACCAAAAATTATTACAATTCGACATGTCATGGCGAAAAATTTCAAAATCTGCCACACACGTCCTATGCAACTGTGGATGGAGATGCTTCAAGATCAACCAATCAGTATCGGGAAATGATCATTGATACAGTAGGACCAAATTTTACCTCAAATCCCTCATCCCATACTACTGAAGAACCTCCTAATTCCGATGCTCAGAAATTTTATGATATGTTGTGAGCTGCAGATACATCCATATGGGAAGGGTGCACGAGCCACTCGCTCATATCTGTGGTATCTAGATTATTGAATATTAAATCAGAAAATAACATGTCAGAGAAATTCTTTAACCAAGTCCTGGCATTGATGAAGGAGGTTTTGCCTCAAGGGAACAAGATGCCCTGTGACTTCTACCAAACAAAGAAGTTAGTTACCGGACTTGGGTTACCGGTTGAGAAGATTGATATTTACACTAATGGTTGTATGCTTTATTGGAGAGATGATATTTATAGGAGAGACTGCAAGTTTTGCTATCATTCTCGCTACATGAGGAGGAAGAAGGTGGGAAAAAATAAGCAATGGAAGGAAATCTCTTTTAAGCAAATGTATTATTTTCCGATTACACCATGGTTGCAAAGACTTTATGCATCACAACTGTAGAACACCTAAGATGGCACACGGAGAGCCCTACTGAGCAAGGTGTAATGAATCATCGTAGAGATGGTGAAGCTTGGCAGCATTTTAATTAGACTTATCCTAAATTTGCAAACAAGGTGAGGAATGTTACACTGGGACTGTGCACAGATGGTTTTGCACCATTTGGAATATCAGGGAAACAATACTCATCGTGGCCTGTTATTATCACTCTGTACAACCTACCTCCATGGATGTGTATAAAGAATTCGGTGAGATTTTTGACAATCATTATACTAGGGCCAAATAATCCTAAGCAAAAACTAGATATGTATCTACAACCATTGGTGGATGAATTGAAGCAGCTGTGGTTTGATGGTGTCCAGACTTATGATGTTTCAATGAAATAAAACTTTCTTTTGCGGGCAGCCCTTCTGTAGACCATCAGTGACTTTCCTGCATATGGCATGTTGAGTGGGTAGAGTACAGTAGGGAAACTCGCTTGCCTGTATTGCATGGAGCGAACAAAGTCATTCCAACTAAAAAATGGTGGGAAACAATATTGATTTGATTGTCATCAACAATTTTTGCCAATGGAACACTCTTTTAAGAGGGACACCAAGTCTTTCAAGAGAGACAAATGTGAGGACACTAACTCCATCACGTAATTTCGGTGACCAAATATGGGATCGAGTTTTTAATCTTCCAAAGATAATCGAGACTGCAACGGAGCTTGGGAAGAGTGATGGTAGGGGTGAATTCCACAATTGGGCAAAATAGAGCATATTTTGGCATTTGCCATATTGGCACACAAATCTCATTCATCACAACTTAGATGTGATGCATAATGAGAAGAATGTATTTGATAATGTGTTGAACACTGACATGGATGTTAAAAGAAAGACCAAAAATAACGTAAATGCGTGCTATGATTTTGTCAAGTATTGTAATCGCCCAGAACTTTGTGTAAGCCGAGAAGGGAATGGGAAAGTGTTTATGCAAAAAGCATGTTATACTTTAACCAAAGAACAAAAGAGACTTTTACTTGAGTGGGTTAAAGAATTGAGGCTTCCTAATGGTTATGCATCAAATATTTCCCAGTGTGTTGATTTGAAAGACTTGAAGATATTCGGCATGAAGAGTCATAACTGCCACGTATTTATGGAGAGATTACTTCACATAGCACTAAGGGAATTGCTTCCAACAAATATATGGAGCATTTTGATTGAGCTAAGTCTCCTCTATAAGGATTTGTGTGCTCCTATGTTGTCGGTAACATATATGTGCAAACTGGAAAATGATGTAGCATTGTAAGTGTGCAAGCTGGAGAAAATATTTCCACTGGGATTTTTTGATGTGATGGAACATCTAATTGTGCATTTTCCTTATGAAGCTAAAGTTGGTGGTCCTGTTCAGTATAGATGGATGTATTTGAAAGGTAAGTTAATGCAAAAATGGCTTAAATGTATCAAATTTCAACCCAATATACAAATATAAGTTTTTTACTTCATGACTATTTTTCTATTTAGGTATCTGCATCATTTGAAGGTTAAAGTAAAAAAATAAGGTTACAGTTGAAGGATCAATTTGTAATGCGTATTTAGTTGAAGAAGCATCTACATTTTTCTCCTATTACTTCAAGCCTCACTTGCAAACAAGACATACTACTCAAGCTCGTAATAATGTGGATGAAAATGAGGCTCTAGTTCATGAACAACTCTTGTCAATTTGTGCTAATTCTAGAAGGCCAATTGGAAAGCTAAAAACACTATATTTGACAACAGAAGAACTGAGAGCAGCTCGCAATTACATCTTACTTAATTGTGAAGAGGTGCAGCCATCTATTAGGTAAAGAGTATAAATATAAATACATATACATATATATATATATATGTATATATGTATATATAAACACGATTTTGATCATAAATGAGCTGCTAAAAAATTTGCTACTATGATATAATACTTGTGATGATTGATTTAGCAAATTCAAGCAGCATGTGAGGTCTTTGGCACCAACTTTAACGGACCATGAAGTTGAAAGAGGATTCTAGAATGAGTTTAGTTCATAGTTCAAGGCTTATGTAAGTTTGCCAATGTATACAATGTCTTTGATTATTTGGTATAACACTACCACTCATGTGCTTAATTTTTTTCATTTAAATAGATTCATGATTCAAGTAATAGAAAAGATAACATATGCCTAAAGAATTTATCTTGGAAACCCTCACTACAAGTAAAGTCATTTAATGGTTACTTTATAAATGGATTTAGATTCCACACATATAGCCATAGGGACAGAAAGAAGACTGTGAATAGCAGTGTATGTGTTAAAAGGTGGTGGAGATGGGATGTTTGTGAATGATTATTATAGAATTTTGAAAGAAATAATTGAAGTTGAATTTGTTGGTAGTCCAATCCAAAAGGCCGTTCTTTTTAAATGTGATTGGTTTGATACCACACCCAATCGAGCTACAAGAGTGCATTCTCAATATAAGTTTGTTGACATTAATCACAAGAGGAGATATGCTGGATTTGATCCATTTGTGTTGGCCAATCAAGCTATGCAAGTATACTTTACTTCATATCCGGGTAGCAAAAGACCAAAGTGTGATTGGTTAGCCGTTTGCAAAACAAAAGCACGACATGTAATTGATGCACCATTGGTTGATAAAGCCTATCAAGAAGATATGGACGAAGCTGAAGCAATAACCATATGTATATGAGATGACATTGGTCCCCTGGCTCACGAATCTGGTGAAACAGAAGTGGTGGCTGCTGAAGTGGAGTTTATTACAACGTCAGAGAATTACTCAAGTCACGAAAAGGATGAAGGAGAAAGTGATTAGGAAATGGATGATAAAGATGACGACATTGGTGAAGAGTATGTGTCTGATGATGACTCAGAATAACGATTGTTTGTAACATCAAAAAAGGTTGGTAATTTCATTAGTTTTACTTGTAAGAAAGTGCCTTACACATGTTACCAAAAAAGTGCCAAACTTATCATTGTCCTATTCACTTCTACCTTCCTTTTTTCTTTTAATCCTTTGTTATCCACAAAAGGTGGATTTTTTAGCTTTACATATGGAACAAAACATTGAATTTTTTGAAGTTTTTTAATTTTACAAGTTATATTCTTATAAATATTTCATACTTCTTCTTCTTTGTCTTTTTTTTTTTTTCTGTCATCTTCATCTTCTCTTCTATTAATTAAGTATTGAAATCACATGATTATTGTCATATAACTTATTATTATTTCAAAATTAACTTGATTAATGACTCTGTACAAATGGACAGATATAGCTAAAAGGGGAGGAAAGAAGCACTCAAGCCTTGGTTCATTTATATCTGCTCTAGAGGTAGGGCAACATTTATCTCATGCCCCAGAAGTTAGCACTCCAGTTGCCACTCCTTTTACTCACCAGCCGACATCTATTTCTACTCCCAATCAAATACCATTGGACAACAATAGAGCTGGTAAGCTGGGGTTTTCCCTACATACACTAGAGACTTCTTGTCCTCTTGTGGTTGGAGGTGTACGATCTACTTCATATCCATCTACTAAGCCTACTGTTCCTGAGCAGCAACAGTAGGGTGTTGAGTCTCCCAATCCATCAGTGCACCCTTCAGTAGCTAGTGTTACATCACATCACGTGGATAATAACACAATCGAGCCCTATGGTGATATGTAAGTAGCACATAATGTTGTTCTTATATTTTTCTTCAATTCTATGTTCTATGTTGCTATCCAGGTTGCTCGACCCATTTTGTAGTCTTTTTCCATTAATTGTTTTTCATTCAAATCTAGCCTTAATTGCTTAGGTTATTAACATTTGTCTAATTATTGTAGTTTCACACGTCAGTCTGAATGTGCAAAAACTATCACCACAATAATGAAGCAGCGATTTACGGGATGCCGGCCCCGATTCAGCGATGTCCTTGCTGATGTTAGGGATGTTTGGTTAGGGGAGATTACTGTAAGTATTTATCTATAACTTTTTTTTTTACTGTATATTCATATTTTACTATCAGTTTAAATACCTATTATCTACCTTATTCTCAGAATGATTTATCATTTTACAATGTACTAACATGTTCATTATTGTAGAAACAATAAACATGGCACCCGGATCATTTGTCACGGATACGTTCAGCGTGGAAGGATAGGTGTCGGGCAAGAATGACTGATACCCTTGCAAAGATCAGGAATGTACATAAGAAGAGGCTTGCTTGGATGTCACAAGACATATATGACCAATTGTGCAGACACTGGCAGTTCAAGGATTGGCAAAAAAAAAAAAAAAAAAATCAAATGTGTCCAAAGAAAATAGAAGGGCTAGTTCTGCCAAACAAATTGGAGGTTCCATCAACTTCACGGAACATGAGTCGAAAGTGGTATTTTCTGCTATATAATCTATAGTTAAATGTTCATTTTAATAATTGCTATTAAATTTGTATATGTTCAATCAAATTATGTACTTAATTATCACTTTAATACTTCTTGCAGTGTGCGAAGCAAGGGGATGACTTTGACTATCTTGCATTATTTGAAAAATTACACCAGTTTCAAGATGGTCCTAATAAGGGCAAATTTGTAGATGAGAGATCCTGTAAAATCATTGTATGTCTCATATTTTATTTTTTAAAAATTGCGTAATACTTTAATTTTTGTTTATATTTTCAACTTTGAATTATTCAGGAAAATGTGCAAATGATGAAGTCGCAATACTCTGTCGTGGAGTCTACTGATTCAGCATCCACTCCAGGTTCTGTGCCAGATGAGAAAGCTATACTTTTGTCGGCTGTAGGCAGATTGAAAAAGGGCAGGGTCTATGGCATGGGATCTGAGGCCTCACGATTCCAACTTCAGTACTGTCAGACTGGGGCCTCGTCTTCAGAATCATCAGTGGATATAGAGAAGCTTCATGGCGAGCTTGAGTAGACCCTTCAGTAGTAGCTTCAGTAGCAGTTTCAGGAACATTTGGACAAGAAGGACAAAGAGATAGAGAAAGAGAGGAAAATGATGAAGAGGACTTTGGAGAAAAAAGATAAGAAGATGTCTGCATTGATTGAGAAGATCGCATAGTGATGCAGCATCTTAACTTACAAGTGTCCTCCATTCCATCTACTAACTCTGATGATTCTAATGAGGATAACTCTGGCCCTTTAGTAGCTGATGATAGTTAGAATAGTTTTATTTTCATGTGAATGTAGAGTTTGGATCGCTTTGATTATAGATTTAGTATTATCACTATCATTCGTATTTGCTATTTTTAGATATTTTGATGATATATAATTATTTGTATATTTGAACTCTAAACAAATTATGGAATTTTATGATTTGCTAAAATAATGTGTGGTGAATATGTTTCGCAATTGTGCATTGTGCACTGGGAATACGACTTAAGACATGGTAGGCGATGTGTTGTGCATGTGTGTATGGAGTATGAAATTCCTTGCAATATTGTAGGGTGTGTATAGTGCATATGTGTGTATGGATTATGGATTATAAATGTTATAGCTTGTTTGTTGTGTATATGTCTGGGGAATGTGATTGGAAACTTTGTAGGCAGGGAGTGTGACAAGGATTGTGCATATGTGTTGTGCATACTGGTTGCTATGGAATTGTGAACTTGAATCTGTAATAACTAAAATTATAGGTTTGCCATAGATTTTTAATTCTGTGGCAAATTCGTGGGAGATTGCCATGAAAAATTATTTCCTCTATTGATTCCATGGTAAATCCGTAACAATTTGCCACGGATTTGCCACCGACGTACCTACTAGAGAAATGGCTGTGGCAACAGATTTGCCATGGACAGCATATATTCTACATTATTTTCGTGGCAAATCTGTGGCAGGTTGCCACTGATTTACCGTGAACGGTACCTACTTGAGAAACGTTTGTGACTAATCCATGGTAATCTGCCACGGATTCACGGATAGCCTATATTCTATATTGTTTCTGTGGCAGGTTGCCATAGATTTGCCATGGACGGAACCTATTTGAGAAACATCCGTGGCAAATTCGTAGCAATCTGCCATAGATTTACCACGAAAATTATTTTTCGATATTGTTTCCGTGACAAATTCATGGCAATCTACCACAGAGTTACCACAAACATACTTGTTTGAGAACCATCCGTGGTAAATCCTTGACAATCTGCCACGGATTTGCCACAGACAGCATATATTTCATATTGTTTCCGTGGCAAATCCGTGGCAGATTGCTAAGGATTTGCAACGGACTGTACCTGCTTGAGAAACATCCGTGGTAAATCTGTAGCAATCTGCTATGGATTTGCCACGGACAGCCTATATTCTGTATTATTTTAGTGGCAAATTCGTGATAGATTGTCACAGATTTGCTACGAACAGTACCTGTTTGAGAAACATCCGTGGTAAATCCATGACAATCTACCACGGATTTGCCACGGACAGCATATGTTCCATATTGATTTTGTAGCAGATTGCCATAGATTTTCTACGGTTCACTCACAATATTTCTCCCCCTAAAGGTGATACCAACTTGAACAACACGTGGCAAATCCGTGGTAAATTACCACGATAAAATATTTCCCTCACAAAAAATGCTTAGCGACGAAGGTATTTGCCACGGACCTTTTCCGTCGCAAATCCGTGAAAAAATCTGGTTTATCACGGATTTGCCACAGATTTGTCCGTGACAAATTGACAGATTTCTTGTAGTTGATTGCATGACTGCTCTAGAGTTGTCACAATATACCACAATCAGTTTGTCCATATGTGCCACAACTCCAAGTTCTGAATGGAACTTCCGAAGCCAGATTACTTCCTTGGATGCCTCCAAAGTTGCCACTTACTCAGCTTCCATGGTTGAGTCAGCAATGCAAGATTGTTTAATACTCTTCCATGAAACGACTCTTCCAGACAAGGTGAAGACATATCCACTAGTGAATTTTCTCTAATCCTTATATGCCTGGAAGTCTGAGTCTGTGTATCCAGTAGGAACCAAGTTGTCAACCCTGTAAACTAGCATATAATCTTTCGTACCATTGAGGTACTTGAGAATATGCTTTACAGCTTGCTAATAAACCTCCCCAAGGTTTGATTCATATCTGCTAACTATGCCTACGGCAAAGCAGATATCTGGCCTAGTGCATAGCATGGCGTACATGAGACTTCCCACAGCCGAAGCGTAGGGAATCCTACTCATCCTGTCTTTTTTCTTTTGAGACTTAGGACAGTTCTTAGAACAAAAAGACAACATATGTCTACAAGGGATTAAAGCTCCTTTGCATAAGTCCATGCTAAACTTGACCAGTATCTTGTCAATATGTCATTTGGGATAATCCTAACATTCTCTACTTCCTATTTCTAAGAAGCTTAATCCCGAGAATGTAACTGGCTTCTCCCAAGTCCTTCATACTAAATTGACTAGACACCCAAACCTTAGCAGATGACAATGTTCTTACATCATTCCCAATGAGTAGAATGTCATCCACGTATAGAACAAGAAAAACCACATTTATGCTTTTCGATTTCCAGTACATGTATGGTTCATCCTCATTTTGAATAAAACCGTAAGACTTTACAGTCTCGTCAAAACGAATGTTCCTTGTTCTAGATATCTACTTAAGTCCGTAAATGGACTTCTTAAGCTTGCAAACTATATATTCCTGATCTTTAGCAATAAAACCTTCTGGTTAGGACATATAGATGTCTTTGTTAAGATGGCCATTAAGAAATTGCATCTTGACATCCATTTGCCATATCTCGTATTCGAAATGATATGCAATGGCAAGGAGGATACGGATGGATTTAAGCATGGCTATCGAGGAAAAGGTTTCCTCATAATCGATTCCCTCATTCTGAGTATACCCTTTCGCCACAATCCTAGCTTTGAAGGTTTCTACATTCCCATCCACTCTCCTCTTCCTCTTATATAGCCACTTACACCCAATAGGTTTTATCCCTTCAAGTGAAGCTACAAGATCCTAAATTTGATTGAAGTACATAGACTCAATCTCGGCTTTCATTGCATCATGCCATAGACTAGTGGGATCTTATTTCTCATGGTCAGAGACCAGCTCGAAAGCCTCTCCTGTCCATCTTTCTGGAACTCTAAATACTCTTCCACTACGACAAAGATCCATTTGTACAGGTTCTTGAGGCTGTGCCTCTTCTTGTTCCATAATCGGGTCTAAAGAAGTTGATTCCGTAGATAACTTCTGCTCGAGTTCCAACCTTGTTGAACCTTTAGTGGAAGTATTTTGATCATCCTCCAAGTATCTAACATTAGTACTGACCAGTATTTTCTAACCGGCCAGCGGGACCTCCGCCAGGGGCGCTGTCCCTGGAACCCCGACTAACTGTTCGTTATGTGTTATTCATTTGTGTTTTTAATTGTAGTTGTGGATTATTTTGAATAGTGCATAGCATGGCCCGTTTTATCCCAATGTGATTGGCAGGTTACATTCTGGTTGTTTTAAGTTGTAATTTTTAAATACGGCATACGTGTCGTTTTTCATTGTTGTATAATTGTACTGCTTTCCTAGAATAGGAATTATTTTAATTTTACTATTCAATGTAAAAGAAGACGGCGGCCAACATTTACAAACAAGGAGGAGTATGCTCAAGGCATTAGAGAATGCTTAAGGAGTTCATATACCTAGATTGACCACCTTGATCTTCACTTTGCTTGTGATAATCAACATAGGTTATGGGCCACGCTATGTCACTTTTATTTATGTCTTGCATGCATATTTGATATGTTTATTTCATACTTACTACAATTAAATTTTTTATTTTAAAAAAAAATTAAGTGTTAAATACCTTCCAAAATCAAACACTTGTTATTACTTGGATCATCATAGGTCATTCCTGCCAAAGTATGATGCTTTTGATTATCTAAGTGAGACAAGATGGAAAATAGTTTTCCATATGTTTGATATGGTTTGACTTAACTCGGCTATCAAAATGTTTTTGGGCCTAGGGCATTATATGAGATAAGTTAGCCGGGACATTTGATGCCTATCTCATTTAAAATTTGAGTTTTATTTAATTATAAGATTAAAGTCAAAGCTTACTTATGATTAAAATAAAATATTTATGATATATATATATTTTTTCCCACTACGAAACATCAAAATGTTAAAATTTCAAAAGTTTAAATGCTTTTAGTGGGAGTTTTTCGTTAAAGCCTCAAAATTAATTACTTTGCATATTTTGTATGTAGATAATAGCAACAAACAGTTGGAATAATTCATTGCAATATGTGCTCGAGAAAGACAAGCTTAGTGGGACTAAATTTCTTGATTGGGCACGAAACTTAAGAATTGTTCTTAAGCAAGAAAAAAGGCTCTATATTCTTGAAAATCCTATTCCCCCTGCTCCAACAAATAACGCCTCAAAAGCTGAGCAAGATGCTTATAGTAAGCACAAAGATGACTCCAACGATGTTACTTGCCTCATGCTAGCAACCATAAACTCTGAACTTCAAAAACAGTTTAAAGAAGTAGAGGCATATGACATGAATGTGCATCTCAAGGAAATGTTCCAAGAGTAAGCACGACAAGAGAGATTTGAAACTCGCAAGGCGTTAAATGCATGTAAGATGGTTTCTGGCACCTCGGTAAGTGCTCATGTCCTTAAAATGTAGGGCTGTCTTGATCATCTTGATAAGCTTGGTGCTCCTGTTAATCATGACATGGCCACAGATTTGATCTTGGGCTCATTACCTCCTGAGTATGACCAGTTTGTCATGAATTTTAACATGTATAATATAGAGAAATCCATTACTGAATTGCATGGGATGCTAAAACAAGCTGAACTGAACATTAAGAAGAATACTCCTAGTGTTCTAATGGTTCAAAAAGGGAAAGGAAAAAGGAACAACCAAAAAGGAAAAGTCATGGCTAGTAAGGGCAAAGATAAGGCAAAGTCCAAGTTCAAGCCCAAACCTAAGGCCAAGACACCAAATGAGGGAGATTGCCACCATTGTGGAGAACAAGGACATTGGTTAAGAAATTGCAAGCTCTATTTGGAAGCAAAGAAAAAGAAGGACAGTGAGACTGCCACTTCAGGTATTTATGTTATAGAAATTAATTTGTCTACTTCTGATTCATAGGTATTGGATACCGGTTGTGGATATCACATTTGTGCAAATGTGCAGGGTCTAAAAAGGAGTAGAGCCTTGGCAAAAGGTGAGGTGGACCTACGAGTTGCGAATGGAGCAAAAGTTGCTGCAGTAGCTGTAGGAAGTTTTGAATTAATTTTGCCCAGTGGGCATGTTTTAAAACTGAATGATTGTTTTTATGTTCCTGCTATAAGTAGGAATATTATTTCAGTTTCTTGTTTGGATTTAGAAGGTTTTGAATTTGTTATTAGGAATAACATTTGCTCCGTTAATAAAAATGGCATTTTTTATGGACATGCCTCATTATCAAATGGGCTCTATATTCTCAATCTTCGTGGATCTTCAAACAAGTCTATCTATAATATTAATACTAAGATATTGAAATCTAATGATTTAAATCAGACTTACTTCTGGCATTGTCGTTTGGGCCATGTAAATGAGAAATGCATAACAAGGCTTCATAATGATGGGCTTCTAAATTCGTTCGATTTAGAATCTTACGAAACATGTGATTCTTGTTTATTAGGCAAAATGACTAAAGCGCCTTTCAAGAGTCAAAATGAAAGGGCAACTGATTTATTAGGCCTAATACATACTGATGTATGTAGACCAATGAATTCACATGCTAGAAGAGGATTTCAATACTTCATTACATTTGCAGATGATTTCAGCAGATATAGCTACCTGTATCTAATGAAACACAAATATGAATCGTTCCAGAAATTCAAAGAATTTCAAAATAAAGTACAAAATCATCTTGGCAAAAGTATCAAAACACTTCGATCAGATCGAGGTAGTGAATACTTAAGTCACGAGTTTGACGAGTATCTTAAAAATTGTGGAATTATTTCCCAATTAACTCCACCTAGAACACCTCAATGGAATGGTGTATTTGAACGGAGAAATCGGACTTTATTAGATATGGTTTGATCACTGATGAGTTAAACTGGTCTTCCAATCTCCTTTTGGGGTTATGCCCTAGAGACTGCTGCATTTATACTAAATCGAGTTCCATCTAAATTGGTTCAGAAAACGCCATATGAGATATGGATTGGGAGACAAACTAGTTTGTCATTTCTCAAGATTTGGGGTTGTGAAGTTTATGTAAAGCATTCATTATCTGATAAACTTGCACCTAAATCGGATAAATGCATATTTGTGAGGTATCCTAAAGAAACTAAAGGATTTCAATTTTATCTCTCAAAAGAAAATAGAGTAATTGTTGCTCGAAATGGATTCTTTCTTGAAAAGGAATTTATTTCCAAAAGAATCAGTGGGAGTAAAATATATCTTAATGAGATTTAAGAGTCATAATTAGTACCTGAACTGAATAATGAACTTCAATTAGATGGCTCACAAGTTCAAGATGAGACTACTTCTATAGAACAAGGACCTTGAAAATCTGATAGGGTTCATCAACAACCTGAGAGATATGGATTCCTCATCACTGATGATCACAATGTGGAGCTTATGGTTAATGATGAGCCCACTTCCTATCTAGAAGCCATTAAGAGTTCTGACTCTGGAAAATTGTTAGAGGCTATGAAGTCTGAGATGCAATTCATGTATAATAACCAAGTTTGGACTTTGGTTAATCCACCTAAAGATTCAAAAACCATTGGGTGTAAATGGGTTTTCAAAAAGAAAACAGACATGGAGGGAAATGTGCATACTTACAAAGCACGACTGGTAGCAAAATGTTACAGACAAGCTCATAGTATAGACTATGATGAAACCTTTTCACCAGTTGTAATGCTTAAATCTATCAGAATTTTTCTTTCCATAGCAGCATATTATGATTATGAAATTTGGCAAATGGATATCAAAACCGCATTTCTCAATGGAAACTTACTCTAGGATGTGTATATGACACAACCAGAAGGTTTTGATGATCCTTTGAATTCTAATAAAGTGTGCAAGCTTCAAAGATCCATTTATGGATTGAAGCAAGCATCTCAAAGCTGGAATCTTCATTTTGATGAAGTAATTAAAGAATTTAACTTTATCAAAAAATGAAGATGAGCCTTGTGTCTATAAGAAAACAAGTGGGAATGCAATAGTTTTTTTGGTACTTTATGTTGATGACATCTTACTCATTGGAAATGACATCCCAACTCTACAAAGTGTAAAGACATGGTTGGGAAATTGTTTCTCAATGAAAGACTTAGGTGAAGCTGTCTATATTCTAGGTATAAGGATCTATAGAGATAGATCTAGAAAGCTAATTGGACTAAGTTAAAGTGCATACGTTGATAAGGTACTGAAAAGGTTTAGTATGCAAGACTCTAAGAGAGGATTCTTGCCAATGTCACATGGCATTAAGCTAGCAAAACTCAAAGTCCTTCTATGAAGAATAAAGAAGAGCGCATGAACAAGATACCATACGCTTCAGGTATAGGATCTATCATGTATGCCATGATATGTACTCGACCCGATGTATTATATGCATTGAGCATGATGAGTAGGTTCCAGTCAAATCTTGAAGAGGCACACTGGACTGCCGTCAAGAACATATTGAAGTACTTAAGAAGAACTAAATATATGTTCTTAGTTTATGGAAGGCAAGAAGGCGAGCTAGTTGTAAATGGTTACACTGATGCTAGTTTTCAATTTGACATAGATGATTATAGATTACAATCAGGTTTTCTATTTTGTTTGAATGAAGGTGCTGTAAGCTGGAAAAGTTCAAAGCAAAACACCGTGGCCGATTCTACTACAGAAGCTGAATATGTAGCTGCCTCAACTGCAGCTAAAGAAGCAGTTTGGATTAAAAAGTTTATTACAGAACTAGATGTAGTTCCTAGTATTGTGAACCCAGTGGATCTCTATTGTGACAACAATGGAGCCATTGCACAAGCTAAGGAACCAAGATCACACCAGCGATCTAAATATATACTTAGACATTTTCATCTCATTCGAGAAATTATTGATAGAGGAGATGTCAAAGTATGCAAGGTATCAA
>JANUWF010000785.1:0-44417 GCA_026120185.1 Voacanga thouarsii | reverse complement strand
CATTCACTGAAGTCTTGTTGAGCGATTCATACGGCTTCATGATTTTTCAATAATAACTCATGTTAAAGCTGTCAATTTTGGATACCCTTTTTCTCGATATTGTTACTAGAGGACATGAAAAGTGGAGAATGTCTTCTCCAATATAACTTCATCAGTAACTTTTTCTCCGTAAAATTTTTAACTAAGATGTAGTTTTATACATCACGGAGTTCACGGTTTTTACAATCTTGCAACTTCAGGTGCAACCATTCATACCGTGCAGTGGGTAGTACGACCATCTTCAGGTGGTCAAATCTTTCTTTTTATCCACATGACATATGGATCTCCTTTTTTTTTAGCATTTAGATGCATTTCTGTATGACATATAAATTTTTTTTTTAGAAATATCAAGGGCTACAAATTCGAATTTAGCGAGATCAATAAATGTGTACCTGTCTTCTAGCTTTAATAACGGTAGAGACTCGTGCTGATAACGTGTTATAAAATTAGGGTAGTGTTAGAATAAAATCTACACACTACACACTAAGAAAACTTTAACTATTCTTTGCACAAGAATTTTTCTCTTTCTTTTCTCTCACAATTTTCTCTAATCTTTCTTTCACTAATCTTTCTTTCACAAAATAATGGTGTATTACAAGCTTAGAGAATAGCTCTATTTATAGAGCTCTAATTAGTGGAATACATCATGGCATACATCATCTTCCACTAATTTCAATTAGTGGTGTCTCCACTAAATGGTGGACATCCATAAAAATCTTTTATAATAATTCACATAAATCCATAATTAGTGGAGCCTCCACTAATTAATAAAGATTCAAATAATTCATAACATTATCATTATTATTATTGTTTTAACAGAACTCCCACTACGGGAAAATCGAGATTTAGAGACAAAACTTTAGAGATAAAATTATTTCATCTCTAAATAGAGACCAATTTGAGATAAAATGGAGACAAACTAATTTTTAAAAAATTAAAATGAGATATTTGAGACAAAATAGAGATGAAAATTTTTTGTCTCTAAATAAAACATTTCTATTTCACTACAGGAAAATTACCATTTTGCAACGGCCAAAAACTGTCACAAAATCGTCACTGACCTAGTTTGCGACGATTTTATGACGGTTTTGGCCGTTGCAAAAAATGCCGTCGCAATTAAGACAAATCGTCACTATTTGCAACGGTTCTTGCGAGGGCAAGAAAAAATTGTCGCCATTTCAAACAGTTTTGCAAGGGTTTTGCGACGAATATTTTTTGTCAAACTTCAACAAAGTAAAAAATTTGCTACCATTTTGCAACGAAATGCATAGGCCATCGCAAAATCTTCGCAAATTGTAACGGTATTGCGAGGGTCTTTGCAAAATTGTTGCAAATTGCAAGGGACTAAACCCTCGTAAAATTGTGGCAAATTGCGAAGGACTTGGCCCTCGCAAAACCATCACAAATTGCAAGGGTTTTGTGAGGGAAATAGTCACCCCCCAAGTCGTAGCCCTTGCAAAATCGTCGCAAATTGCGACGGTTTTGCAAGGGACTTTTTCGACCCTCGCAAATTGCGAGGGTTTTGTGAGGGATCTTTTGTCCCAAAACTTGGCCCTCGTAAAACCCTCGCAATATGCGATGGTTTTGTGAGGGACTTTTTATCCAAAGCCATGGCCCTCGCAAAACCCTTGTAAATTGCGAGGATTTTTTATTTCCAAAACTTAGACCTCGCAAAATCGTTGCAAATTGCGAGGGTTTTGTGAGGGATATAAAATCGTCGGAATTTGCGATGATTTTGCAAGTGATTTTTGTGCCCTTGTAAAATCGTCGCAATTTACGAGGATTATCGTAACCCTTGCAAATTGCAACAAAGTTTTCTAACCCTTGCTAAATCGTCGCAAATTGTTATTTTGAGATGATTTTTTTTATTTTTCTATTATTATATTTATTTTAAATTATTAATTCCCTATAAATCAATCTTGAAACACTACACAAACAAATGCCAAACTATGTTCATAACCCAAAAAATAATATAAAAATTGAAACTAAACACGAATAAATATAATTAAAATGCTGAAACATAATATAATATAAATACATGATAAATATCTAAAAAAGTAAAATAGTTCATAGAAATAAGTAACAGTATATAAAGAGTATAAAAATAAATACAACAAAACTATGTAGCTAAAGAAGGAGTAGCTGCAGAAGGGGGTGGAGGAGGAGGAGAACGAGAGCCCCTACGTGGGCCTAGGTGCTCATCAATTGGATAAATAATTAAGTGGAAATGAACTACCAAATAGTCCTTATGTTCTGTGAATGAGATAGACCCTCCAGTATGGGTGCAGCTATTTTCTCGATTCATTTTGTTGGTAGTTGAGAGCTTCTAATACTTCTCTGACCTCCAATACTCACAAATGTCATTCCAATATTGAGCCTCTATCTAATGAGGACATGCTCAACCATCCCTCTTCCTCAATGTAGACATTATGTCCTAAAATCGCATCCGACACTTCTTTTCCCAAATTGATCGAATCTAGGAAGCGTACTCATCCCCCCACCGAAAATATTTTTGCATGATCATGATTAAGAATTCTGATTAACATATAATATAGTACTTGGACAACAAAAAATATTCAGAAATTGCTTACCCCAAATTCTTGAAACCATAAGCCTCGCACGGTTATCGAGATGTGCGTGTGTGTCGGATACGAATCAGTGAAGTACTGCTATATTACATTTGAAATTTCTCAGACACATTTGTCCGAGCCGGCGAAGCTATTTTTGGTGCAATGACAACGTACAATAAAGTTATGTTAATCTCCACAAAAAAAAATAATAATAATAATAGAAGTAATACCTAACATATTACAAAGTATGAATGTATTACTTACCCATTTTCCCGTGGAACAATCCAAGGTCGGGAGTCTGAAACTTGCCACCCAACAGAATGCGAAGTTAAAGCAGCAGATGATTGAAAAGCTGGGGATGATAGTCCCTCGTCTCCAATAGAGCCATGTAAAGATTGAGACACTAAAAGCCGAGGTAGATGATTAGGGGATGGAATATAAGGCTCCTGACTCCCTTCCCTCAATGACCCTTCATTAGAAGATATTGCTAAAATAGATGAAACAAGAAAAAATGAGTAACTAATAAAGACCGAGGACACTTCAAAAGAAAGATGTAAATAACCGTGAATAAAAATAGTAAAAGAATAATAACATTGAAACGTTATATCTATTCGCTAATTTAAAGCAATAGAATAATAGTATGATAACGATGGATATGTCAAAATAAACATTATCCTTGTGAATTGAATTTTTAAAAAAATTTGACAGAGTCTCCCCTCTAGTTGGACATTTTCTAGGCACAAGGCCACCTCAAGATTTGACAATCAAAATATTGTTACAAACAACAAAGAAAGATCTTTCAAATATAGAAAAATCCAAAAGGTAACTAGGGATAATCACCCATTACCCAAGAGGAGTAATCACCCATCACTCACGGGGTTTCAATTATTATATTAGATATAGTTAAAACCAAGCAAAAAATTATAAATGTCTCTGTCCTTGTGAATTGTATGTCAATACAGCAATAATACACTATATAAATTACCTTATTGTTTACACCACAAAAGAATATAATAATGACTAATAAAAAAATCATATGGATAGCAAGCATGTATATAGATAGACCATATACCCAAAACAATGACATTTGTATAACACCACACATAGATATAGCCACCTTCTGTTTTATCTATCTCTTTTCCTCCGGCCTGTGCAAGTCTAAACGAAAGATTCCTGCAAAAATAGAAAGAGATGAGATTTCTGACAATTAGACAAAATTAGTGTAAAAAATTGCATGCATCTTTCGTCTTAAGAACATTTTTGCAGACTTCCCTGTTGTCTTGATCATAATCCACCATAGCAATTGTATTGCATATAATATAATCCTAGAAAGGGAAACGCATAGTTAGATGAATGAGATATTGGTAGAGAGACAAATCAATAGAAGAAAGAAAAAGATACTATATTTTAAGAATAATGAATAATCACAGTAGCAAAAGTAACATAATCCAGGAAACTAGACATAAACATATAAGCAGAAACCCATGCTTGTCAAAAACAAATAAAACATGGAATCTCATAGCACCAAGTGCCATCCATTTTGTTAATGAGGAAAGAAAGAAGAAGAGAACTAAGTGCCATCCATTCGGTTAATGAGGAAAGAAAGAAGCAGAGATAAGGAGGAATAAATAAACCAAATTCCAACACTTCGATTTGCACCACACTTCTAGGAGGAACACAGTGCTTAAATTAGAATAATATGCCCAGCCCTTTAAAAAAAAGTGAAATAATTCATTAAGATAGCAATTCCAGGTTCCAAATGCTCTTCTTTTTGCTGCAAACCAGAACACAAAATCCAAAGGATAAAAAACTAATATATGAAAGTAACCTTTCATATTTCTATTACACATTTCAAGAACTACATTATAAAATAAATCCCATAATTAAAAAAAAAAATAGAACACCAGACTCTCACATTCAGCAGGTTCCTCTATCTTTAAGAGAAATGCAGAAAAATATAAAGGTTTCAGCATAAGTGCATGGATGTAACAACTAGGAAACAAGCAACAAACAAATTCAAATTCGCTTGCAATTCAACATCGATGTAAAATTTTATGCACAAAGGCAGTTATGGTCTAGTGTAGCAATCTTTTATGTGAAACAAGAAAAACAAAGAGACTAAAGGCGAATTGATCCTTATGATTTTAGCTTCTTTGACAACCTAATTTTTTGGCTCAGAAATTCCACAAATGGACTCTCCAAATCCTCCTCTGAAATGAATTTGCAAATTAAAAAAAAAATGAATTTTGAGAAACATACCTGAGGGGCTACGGCGCGGGCTGGGGGGAGCAAGGAGAGGCCGGCTGGGGGCAGCGGGGAGGGGCTACGGCGTAGGCTGGTCGGGAGCGGGGAGGGGCCGGCTAGGGGGGAGTGGGGAGGGGTTGTGGCGCGAGCTAGGGGAGCGAGGAGGGGCTCTAGCGCTGGCTGGGGGGGGAGCAGGAGGGGCTGCGGTAAGGGTTGGAAGGGGATCGGGAGGGCTGCGGCACGGAAGGTAGTAGGAAGGGGCTGCGTGGGCTAGGAGGGAACTGGGAAGGGGCTGCGGTGCAAGCTGGGGGGTGCGGGGAGGGGCGGGAGCTGCGAGGTGCTGTGAGGGGAGTGGTCATGGGGGGTGGGGGCAGGGTTCATGGGAGGGCAATGGGTATCAGAAGAGAAGAAGAGAATGTGAGGAAGAAAGAGGGGGGAAAAAAAGGAGGGAGTGGAAATTTTCTAAGTGTAGGAATTTTTTTTTTTAATTCCCTAGATATTTCGTCACAATTTGTGACGAAAAAACAAAACCCTCGCAAATTGATATGAAAAATATTACAAATCGATCTTTACATTACAATTTTTACTATTTTTTTTAGTGATCTCAATAATAACAATAATATAGAAATTATTTTTCTTTATATATTTTACTTTATATACCACTTAATGATAGTTAAAAAAATTAGACATATGTATATACAAACCTACATGTTATAATATGTATATTACCATGTAGGAAATGAAGAACATTACAGACCGATCTCTACATTATAATTTTCACTATTTGTTTTTATTGATTTCAACAATAACAACGGTATTTAAATTATTTTTCTTTATATATTTTACTTTATACACCACTTAATTAAAGTGATAGATTAAAAAACTAGACATATGTATATACATACCTACATGTTATAATATATATATTAAGCTAAAGAGATACTTATATACATTGTATACTATATAAACATATACATTTACTTATATATTACAGTAAGTATACAACATAACAAAATTAACTATATATATTTACTTATGTAATACATTAAGTGTATAACATAACATAATTACATATACAAATTTATACTAAAATGCACAATTTCAGACACGTTATTAAAAATATTTCAATAAATTTGTCAAAATACACCACCACACAAACACATAAATAAAAATTAAAAAAATATAGATTAAAATCCAATTTTGTCACAAAACCCTCACAAATTGCGATGGTTTTGTGAAGGAAAAAGTAAATTCGTTGCAATTAGTGATGGATTTGTGACGAATTTGCAACGAATTAAGGTATTCAAATTTTCATTGTGCAAAAATTCAAAAAATTGGTGGGAAGAAATATTCAATTCATTTCGTGCAAAAATTTAAAATTTCAATCCGAAATTTTCACTTATGAAAAGGCGGGTAATTTAAAATTTAAAATTTCGTCGCAAAAGCATCGCAAATTTGCAAGGGTTTTGGGACGATCTAGACTTTTCTCTCTCTTTTTTTTTTTAAATATGAAAAGTCCATCACAAAATTCTCACAAATTGCGATGATTTTGCGACGGACATTTAAAGAATTTTTATTTAAATATTATTTTCCATTAAAAACAATCGGTCGTCGCAAAACCCTCGCAATTTGCGAGGATTTTGCGATGGGCCTAGATTTTTCTCTTTTAAATGTGAAATGTCCATCGCAAAATCCTCTCAAATTGCGAAAATTTTGTGACGGTCTAGATTTTTCTCTTTTTAATGTGAAAAGTTTGTTGCAAAATCCTCACAAATTGTGAGAGTTTTGTGATGGACATTCAAAAAAAAATTTATTTAAATATTTTTTCATAAAAAACCAACCATTGCAAAATCCTCGCAATTTGTGAGGGTTTTGCGACGGAATTACGAGGGTTTTGTGATGAACATTCAAAAATTTTTTATTTAAATATTTTTTTAATAAAAACAACTAACCATTGCAAAATTCTAGCAATTTGCGAGGGTTTTAGTGCGAAGGTTCTGCGACGGGCTAAATTTTTCTCTTTTTTTTAAATATAAAAAGTTCATCACAAAATCCTTGCAAATTACGAGGGTTTTGTGATGGACATTCAAAAAATTTTTTATTTAAATATTTTTTCATAAATAACTAACCATCGCAAAACCCTCGCAAATTACGAGGGTTTTGCGACGGATTATGAAAAGTAATTTTTTTATTTAAATATTTTTTTAAGAAAAACAACTTGTCGTCGCAAAATCCTCATAATTTGCGAGGGTTTTATCCGCCACAAAATCCTGGCAAATTGCGAGGGTTTTGCGACGGTTTAGATTTTTTCTTTTTTTTAAAATATGAAAAGTCCGTCGCAAAATCCTCGCAAATTGCCAGAGTTTTGCGATGAAAATTCAAAAAAAAAATCATTTAAATATTTTTTTCTTAAAAACAACCATCCGTCACAAAACCTTCGCAATTTGCGAGGGTTTTGCGATGGATAGACTTTTCTTTTTTAAAATATGAAAAGTCCGTCACAAAATCCTCACAATTTGAGAGGTTTTTTGCGATGAACATTTAAAAAAATTTCCATTTAAACATTTTTTTTTCTAAAAACAACCTGTCATTGCAAAACCCTCGCAAATTTGCGAGGGTTTTGCAACGGCCCATTAACTAGACTTTTTATTTGTGTATTTTTTAAATTATCAAAAATCCGTCACAAAATCCTTGCTAATTGCGAGGATTTTGTGGTGTCTGTAACAATTTTTTTTTTGTTTCAATATTTTATTTTAAAAAAATTTACCTGTCGCAAAACTCTTACTAATTTTCGAGAGATTTGCGAGGGCATTCTAGCCATTGCAAAACCCTAGCAAATAGCGATGGTTTTGCTAAGAATTGCAATGGCTATTTTGGCCATTGCAAATTGCGAGGATTTTGTGACGATGTTGGTCAACTCGTGAATTAATTGATAATCATCGCAAAACTGTCGCTAATTAGCGACGATACTATAGACGTCACAAATTGTGATTTTTCCTATAGTGTTTGGTCTCTAAATAGATGCAAAATAGAGACAAAAGTAATGATGTCTCAATTTTGCCTCTAAATAGAGTCAAAATAGTGACGACTCTCAATGCGACTCGAATATTAGAAACAAATATCCATCTCTAACTAAAACATTTCTATTTAGTTTCTAAGTAGATGCAAAAAAGAGACAATAGTAAAGCTATCTTAATTTTGTCTCCAAATAGAGTCAGAACCGTGATGACGGTCAACACATCTCTAATATTAGAGATGAAATAGAGGCGATAAAGTTATTAGTCTCTAATGTGTTTAAAATTAGAAACTAATTAGAGACGAATATGTTCGTCTCTATCGTTTCATTACTCCATCTATTCGGATAATTGGTCTCAAAATTAGAGACGGTCTTAGTTGTCTCTAATTGGTCTCTAAATAGAGACATTTTAAAAATTATCAAATTAGTCTCAAATATTTGAGACTAATTAGAATCTACATTTTTTGTCTCTAAATGTTAGAGACGAAAAACATGATTTACGTTTTTGTCTCAAATTAACTCTAATTTCAAATCTGTCTCTAAAATTGGAGACGATCTTAGTCGTCTAATGCATAGATGTTGGGTGTAGAAAAAATTATATAATTTAAATCCATCCATAGGCAAGTTTTAATTAAAACATCAATTCCCAAATTATACGTATGAGCAAGTATACTCATCGTAAGTAAAGTATAGGGAATTAACGAGTATCAATCCTCAAGGAACAACTACCATTAGTTACCGTTGATTCATTGTTTAACCGAGCCAATAAAGTGATGAGAGAATAAAAAGGAAAATGAAGAAAAATATATAGAACTCAAGGATGAAAGAATATGCAATTTAGACAAATATTCTTGAAGACATTATAATGAATTACTTAGTAAATATCACAATTAATTATCATCTTGACATCATGAAGGAATTCTAATAGAATCCATTAGTTTCCCAAGTCATAGACTCACTATCTCATGATTAAATTAGCAGATTTTTCAATCAAACTAACATAACCAAAAGGTGCATTAAATTCATCTTTCAATAATTATCCATATACCCTAGGTTATAATAAATATGAAATTAGCCAATAACTATATACTCTAGGTGAAATCAACTAATCTTTAATTACCTTAGTTCTTTGTTCTTAACTTTGTTTCCCAAGTCTGTCAAGAGATAACAAATTGGAATTAATGAAATTAAATCATCTCCTAACATTGTTTCCCAAGTCAATTAGAAGCAAATTTAAATTCATCAACTCTTTAATAATCACAAGTAATCAAATATAAAAAATGATAATAAATTGATCAAATGGCTAAATTAACCTAAAAACCATAAATTCCAAAATAATGTCAAATTACAATAAAAACATTAATTACATTATTATTCTAGAAAAAAATAAAGGTAAAAGAAAGAACTCATAGACAAGCCCTCATTCTCCTTGAAGACTTTATTGAATAATGCCTCTTGATTGATGAATATCCTCTTTGTGATTGATTAGTAGCTTTGATCATTAGATTCATATGTTTTCCTTGTGTTTGCCTTGCTTAAATAGGCTCCAAAAATACCAAAATTCATTCCCTAAGAGTTTTAGGTCGAGTAAAAGTTAGAAAATACCAAAATTCTTAGGAAATTCCCAAATTCGCGCGCAACAAGAAAAATCGCCGCCTTGAGCAGGGACCAGTTGTGCTCTTCACGGCTGGCACTAGCCGTGCACTGTTAGCTCGACGGACTCCGTTTTTTGACCAAATCCCCTGCTTCTAGCCTTGGGCCTGCGCTGGCTTCATAGGACACGGCCGGTGCCAGCCTGCACTGTAACGGCGACGGTTTTTCATCAGTTTTGCCTTTTGTTCTATAATAAAATACCTTTCCAAGGATAAAATATCAAATATGAAGGAATATGATTAATTACTGTGTCAAATGTATCACAAAATATTCTCAAATAACTAAAAATTTATTAATGAATTTAGCCCATGTCATCGTCTCTAATTGGTTTCTAAATAGAAACGATTTAGAGATTATCAAATCCGTCTCAAATATTTGAGACTAATTAGAATCTATATTTTTTGTCTCTAAATTTTAGAGATGAAAAGATGATTTACGTTTTTGTTTCTAAATTGACACTGATTTCTAGTCAATGGTCATTGTCTTCATTTAGTTTTTAACTTTCTATTTAGAGACATAAAAGACACTAGTTTGAGTTGTCTTTATATCACTAAGTATATTTACCAATTTCAAAAAAAAAATTTATTATGTTAAAATAATAATAATTATAGGAGATTACAAATTAAACATGAACTTATGACAAATCTAACGGTTAGATCATTAATTTGATATGCTAATTTTTGTAAATGAGTTAGGTTTTAGGCTTTTATGTATAATTATACTAGATTATGTGGCAAACCATATCTAATTACTATCAAATTTGGACATAATACTTTTTTTTGGATCGTTAATTTGATATGCTAATCTTTGTAAATACATTAGGTTTTGAGCTTTTATGTAAAGATTTTGATAGATCATGTGAAAAAACAAATCTGATTACCCTCAAATTTGTCCATAATACTTATTTTAGCAATTTTAACAAATCTAACGGTTGGATCATTAATTTGATATGCTAATATTCATAAATGCATTAGGTTTTGGGCTATTATATAGAGACTATGCTAGATTATGTGGCAAAACATATCTTATTACCTTCAAATTTGGCCATAAGACTAAGTAATTTTAACAAATTTAAAGGTTGGATCGTTAATTTGATATACTAATCTTTTTAAATTCGTTAGGGGTTGTGCTTTTATGTAAAGATTATGATAGATCATGTGGCAAAACAAATCCGATTACCTTCAAATTTGGCCATAATACTTATTTTATCAATTTTAACAAATCTAACAGTTGAATCGTTAATTTGATATACTAATATTCATAAATGCGTTAGGTTTTGAGCTTTTATATAGAGATTATACTATGTTACATGGCAAAAAATATTCGATTACCTTTAAATATAGCCATAATACTTTTTAAATCAATTTTAACAAATATAACGCTTGGATCATTAATTTGATATCCTTATGTTTCTAAATACATTAAGTTTTGGGCTTTTATGTAGAGATTATGCTAGATTATGTGTCAAAACATATCCGATTACCTTCAAATTTGGCCATAATTCATTTTTTTGAAATTCTATCAAATCTAACGATTGGTTCGTTAATTTGATATGCTAATATTTGCGTTAGATTTTGAGCTTTTATGTAGAGATTATGCTAGATTATGTAGCAAAACATATCTGATTACCTTCAAATTTGGCCATAAAACCTTTTTAAGCAACTTTAATACATTTAACAATTGGATAATTAATTTGATATGCGAATCAATGTAAAGGGGTTAGGTTTTGAGCTTTTGTATAGGGATTATGCTAGATCATGTGGTAAATCATATTTGATTACCTTCAAATTTGGTCATAATATTTTTTTAAAAAAATTTAACAAATTTAACGGTTGGATCGTTAATTTGATATGCTAATCAATGTAAATGTGTTAGGTTTTAAGCTTTTATATAAAGATTGTGCTAGATCATTTGGCAAAACATATCCGATTACAATCAAATTTGGAAATAATACTTTTTTTTAGTGATTTTAACAAATCTGATGGTTGGAACTTTAATTTGATATGCTTATATTTTTTTAAATGCTTTATATTTTAGGCTTTTATATGGAGATTATGCTAGACCATGTGGCAACTCATATCCGATTACCTTCAAATTTAGCTATAGTAATTTTTTAGCAATTTTTATAAATTTAATCATTGGATTGTTAATTTGATATACTAATGGTTAGGTTTTTTGCTTTTATATAAAGATTATGCTAGATCATGTGGTAAATCATTTCCGATTACCTTTAAATTTGACCATAATACTGGTTTTAGCAATTTTAACTAATCTAACGATTAGATCGTTAATTTGATATGCTTATATTTCTAAATGTTTTAGGTTTTGAGCTTTTATATGGAGATTATGCTAAATCATGTGGCAAATCATATCCGATTACTTTCAAATTTGGCCATAATACTTTTTTTTAGCAATTTTAACTAATCTAACGGTTAAATCGTTAATTTGATATGCTAATCAATATAAATGTGTTAGGTTTTGGGGTTTTATATAGAGATCATACTAAATCATGTGGCAAATCATATCCTATTACCTTCAAAAAATTTTGCAATTATTCCCTAATATTTCTGTGTATATATAAGTATATATCCATATATACATTATCTATATATATATATATATATATATATATAAAATAGGTAACAAATGAATTTATTACCATTTAAAATTTTCTAGTAGTACATAGATATCCAAATTATCTCATGAATAATATGTATTGATAATAAATTTATATGATTATTTATGTTTTATTATATATATATAGTATATACATATATATTTATTAATATATTTATATATGTGTTGTATGTGTGTGTGTGTGTGTGTGTGTGTGTGTGTATTATAGAAAATATTTGTAAAAAATATAATGTATGATTCTTTTTTCTAATTGATATAGATATATATATATATATAATTATTTAATAAAATTCATGGCTTAATTTATTAAAAATGATAACATAATTAATAGCATATAGACTTTTAAAATTATATAAATGTACAAAATAACTTATTATATTGAATAATTTGTTTTAATAGTAAACTTAATATGATTATTATATTTTGTTATAATACTAATATTTTAAAAAATTAAAATAGAACTTTACAAGTAGTTCAAGTAAAACAAAAGATATGACCAAACATGAAGTTTGGCCCAGCGATTGAGAGCGCGCATTGCACTCCAGCCAGACGAGCGTTTGAATGTCGCATTTTCGGGTTGGTACAATACCAAGCTTTTTTCCTCTTTTGGCGAGGAAACTTTATGGAAATTTTCGGAGAGAAAACTGTTTTCCTCGCCAAAAGATCTCTTTTGGTGAGAAAACATTTCTCTTTGGCGAGGAAAACCAAGGAAACTTTATGGAAATTTCCTCACCAAAAGACCTCTTTGGCAAGGATGCTTTTTTCCTCACCAAAGATCTCATTTCCTCACCAGACAGGGAAAAAAGTTTTGCTAAACATAATTTTGTTGAACTATATGCTTGAATTTGTGTTATAGGCATTATTGTTAAATGATTTGGAAGAAGCCTTTAAATAATTATGTACTAATTTATCTTTATCGCACAATTTATAATACTATTTATACAATAATTGTGTAATATATAAAATAGTAGTGCTATATAATGCTTGATGATTAAATTTATTCATAAATTATAAATTATTAATTTAATTAAATTACATAATAAACTTTTTTTAAGAAAAAAAAGAAACTTTGCATGACAAACTTAATTATTCATTGTTTAATAAAATGAAAAGTTAAAAAAATTGTCAAATTTTAATTTTAAAAAACAAAAAAAAATGATATGAAATGAGGATATTAATAAAACTTTGTTTCAATTTAGTGTCTAATCCATCTCAAAATTTTATAGCGAGATACAAAACTTTAAAAAAAAAAAAAATTAGCGCTTCTCCAAAATTTTTCCCAAATGATGAAAGGGTACTTCTTCTAACTTCTTTGCTCACCTTCGAATTCAATACTAATCTCTGTTGCCTAGGGCGGTGCCTCTCTCTCTCTCTCTCTCTCTCTCTCTCTCTCTCTCTAAATTGATATGCTTATGTTTCTGAATGCATTAGATTTTGGACTTTTATATAGAGATTATGCTAGATCATATAGAAAATCATATCTGATCACCTTCAAATTTGGTCATAATATATTTTAACAAATGTAATGATTGGATCATTAATTTGATAAGCTAATCATTGTAAATGCATTGGGTTTTGGACTTTTATGTAGAGATTATGCTAAATCATATAGCAAATCATATTTGATTATCTTCAAATTTGGATATAATACTCTTGTTAGCAATTTTATCAAGTTTAAAAGTTGGATCATTAATTTGATATGTTAATCTTTGAAAATGCGTAAGGTTTTGAGCTTTTATATAAAAATGATGCTCAATTATATGGAAAAACATATCCGATTACCTTCAAATTTGGTTATGATAATTTTTTTAGAAATTTTAACAAATCTAATGGTTGGATCATTAATTTGATATGCTAATCTTTGTAAATGTGTTAGGTTTTGGTGTTTTATATAGAGATTATGCTAGATCATGTGGCAAATCATATCCGATTACCTTCAAATTTGGACATAATATTTTTTTTAGTACTTTTAACAAATCTAATAGTTGGATCGTTAATTTGATATGTTAATCATTGTAAATACGTTAGGTTTTTTACTTTTATGTAGAGATTATGCTAGATCATATGGCAAATCATATCCAATTATCTTTAAATTTGGATATAATACTTTTGTTAGCAACTTTATCAAATTTGACGGCTGGATCATTAATTTGATATATTAATATTTATAAATACATTAGGTTTTGGGGGTTTTATGTAGAGATTATACTAGATCATGTGGCAAAACATATCTGATTACCTTTAAACTTAATTATGATACTTTTTTTAAAAAAAATTTAACAAATCTAATGGTTAAATCGTTAATTTGATATGCTGATATTTGTAAATGTGTTAGGTTTTGCAGTTTTATATAGAGATTATGCTAGATCATACGACAAATTATATCTAATTACCTTCAAATTTTGTCATAACACTTTTAACAAATCTAACGATTCGATCATTAATTTAATACTACTATATGTATTCGGTGTATATATATTAATACATATTCATATGTGTGTGTGTGTGTGTGTGTGTGTGTAATATATATATTCATTTTTGTGTCACAACTAGGTTATTCCCAATACTAGGTTGGGATTACGAAAAAAATTAAAATATTTGTCAAAGTTAAATTATTACTCCACTTTCCAACTCTTCGTTGGGATTACAAAAAATTTAAATTTGAATTTGAATGGTAGTAACTCATTAGTAATTCTAATGTCTGTTCCCAATAGTAACCCATTATACTAATTATGCCTCCTATAGTCGCCAGTCCTTTTGAGGATACGAGACTTCTTGATATATAGTCGGCTATCCTCTTCAGAATATGCAAGTTCCTGTTAATTTTGAACTTATACTAACAGGAACTCACGTAATTAAAAATGCTTTCAAAATAAAAAGTAAAAATGCTGTCGAATTTTGATTTTAGTCAATTGTGGAGACAAATTTAATTTTTAAAGGAAAATGCACATTTTCGGGGTCTCAATTTGGTCTTTAACAAAGTAGAAGAGGTCTCAATTTAAGATCATGTTATTCATAGAATTTTTTTAAAATATATTTATATATAAAAAGTAATTTATTTTAGAATAATTATACTCATAAAGTCGACAAAGCATAAAATTAATTACTGAATTTTTATATTTTGTCATTCAAGTGTCACATCTAGGGCTAGTACTCAAGTGATATTTCCATACCTTAGGAGTCCAGATAATATTATCATAATTGTCATGATATTATCCATAATTAAAAATCAACAGCACAATTTTTGAGGGAAATCTTTATAAATCCCACATCTTGAAGGGCAAACTGCAAATAACCCAAAAATGCTACCAGTATGGCCTTATCTCCATTCTCCCACCCAAGCAAAGATATGTCTAAATTTAAAACGTTAATTTCTGCCCAAGCATTTGCTAAATTTTTCTTCTAATTTTCTGGGTTTTTCTTTTTCTTTTTCCTTCCCAAACCACCTCCAAAAGTCCAACATATAGTTAATATATATATGTATGTATATGTGTATATATATAAATTGTTAGGCCTGAACCTTGTTTTGTTGATCTTGCTCTGGACTTTTCAGTTATTTAAAATAGTATCAATGCTTCAAATTTCCGCCAACCTGCCCTTTTGAGAATATATACATTTGACTTTAGTCTCTTCCCCTCTCTTTCTCACGATTTTCTCATTGAGATTGGAATGCGACACCCTTCTTTGCTGCAACACCAACTCTTACAAACTTGTAAGAAGCTAAAATCAAGCAGAGGGGTGAGGTACAGTGGTGCAAGCTACCAAACTCAACCTCTTAATGCAGAAAGAGCTAAAGCTACTCATCACCAATCCACCTCCCGGTGCTGCTTTCCCTTCTCTCTCTTCTGAGGCCTCTTCTTCCTTTGGCACTTGTCTTTCTTCCATTGATGCCTGTAGGTTCCGGCATGTTGCATTTTTCCCCTCCCCCGTATTTCCTTTGGATATAGGTTATGTTGCCTGCTGTTATATTTTTGGTGAATCGACAGAAATTGATGGTCCTGAGGGTTCTGTAGATGACTGTTTTAAGTGATAACAAGTGTATTTCATTTGGGTAAGTAGTTAGAATCCATCTCTTGAGCTAATTCATGTTTTATTCATTAAGCCCATGTTGGGCAGATTTGCATTTCCTATAGAGATTTGAAATTTAGGTGATTATTTGTGAATGAACTGAGTTTGAATTGAAGTATAAAATTTGTATTGATGTTGGGGGTATGAATTTGAGGAGATTGGGAGTGATTTGATGTTGGATTATTGATTTAAAGTTGGAATTGTGAACTGAAATTGTTGAATCTGTGGCTAGTTGCTTTGAGATAAAAAATTTTTGTCAATAACTCTGCTATATTTTGATTCTATACGGTTCTAATATGTTTCCAGGTTATTTTTCCGTTAGAATTAAGTTAAAACATTACTTGTTGATTTTATGTGATTTTTCAAATGTAGCCTGTGCAGTGAACCCTGAGATTTGATTTTGCTGAAAGATTGGAACCCTAATTCAACCCCTTCCCTTTCAAATTTTTGTCTGAAAATTTTACTCAATAAACTAGGATTTCTAAGGAAGATTTTTCCACTATAATTGCTCAATTTGGACCCGTATTTTGATCTCTGTGATTTCTCTAAAAACACTACCAAAACAGAGTATGGAAGTTACTGTAACATTGATGTTAGTTTGAGCAACTAAATACCCTACCAAAACAACTTAGATTGGCCTAAAATTTTTACAGCAGTTTTTATACATGTCTAAGTTGTCCTCTAAAAAATTTCATGGTGTTTTGAGCTATATTGCTATATGATATGATTTGTACAATATACATTCTGTTTTGCCCTGTTATCGATAAACTACTGCTTTGATCAAATTATAATTAAACTATGTTTTAGCTATGTAAACCCTTCTAATTTGATTTGATTCCTTATAATGTCATAATAGGAAGGTTGAGATCTGATTAGTTTAGGAATCTTATTGCTTGTATGACTATGAGAATTGTATCAAGTTGCCATATGATATGCTTAGTTTATGAGGCATTATCTTGTGCACTTAAGTGTTCTATGAAATTAGGTGAATGTGCTAAGTGTAACTATGTTCTAAATATCCATTATATGAGTTTGTATGATAATGGTAGCCATGTGTGATAATGGCTTCACATCCATCCTTTTGGTTGAGAGTACGTTTAGTTTAGAAATGTGGACACTAAATTTGAATTAGAGGGAGTATTACTTAGCTATTTAGGTTGCATTTACCTTCAGGTCCTCATAACATCTGGATGGATATGTCTTATTCAGGCTTGAATGCGGCTTGAAGCTTAAATGAGCATAACACCAACACTTAGCATATATGATTTTTTGTTCCCTAGAGTTTTATTTTCTTGACTTCCTTGGAGACCTTTTGGATTACCTACTTTGCTATACACATTACTGTGATTTTCTGCATTTTCTGTGTTGTTAATGGAATCTTGGGTGAAAATGGAATTATATGAACCTACAAAAGGGTTGTGTATCCTTAAATGGTTTTGTGTTGTCTTAAAGACCAAGAAATCTTTACCTCTAAGCTGACCAACCTTGCTGTCTATATTTTCTGGAAAATGCTTCGCAGAACATGTTGTTTTGAGTGGTTTTAGACTAGACTTAGCACATACAAGGATTTTATTTGTTTTGAGAAGCTTTGAGGATGTGGACAATCATGAAAACCTGTTGTTGATTAATTTTGAGAAAACTTTTAAGAAAACTCCTCTACAGTGCCATCAATGAAGCTTGTTACTGCTGATATTTTAAGCTCAGTTTAGTGTTAATTCCAAATAAAAATTTGGATGAAATTTGGTTTTGTTTAACTCCTTAAAGTGTTATAATGAATTAGGGGTGCATTGTGAAGTTTTAAAATGCAAGAAAACACCTTAAAAACTGGCTAACATTTCTTGCCTTGTTGCAAGAAAACACCTTAAAAATTCTGTACGAATTTGAGAGAAGTTATTTGTCAAATGTTGATGCTTGGGGAAATTTTTGGTAAATTCTTGATTGGATATATCTACTAAGGTGTTGTTGAAGAGTCTATTTGAGTTGGATTATATTGTACAGCCTTGGATATGTGAATTACATGCTAAAACAACTTGAACTCTTAGATTATCAAATCTGGAATTTTGGTTTCCTTATGTGTAGTTACTTTGAATAAATTCTTTTTTTTTATATTGGATAGTTTTGTATAAGAAGAAAGGGGCTACAATATGACGTGTTGGTTTGGGTTGAGGTTATTTGAAATGTTCAAATTATACTTGGAGTTGGAGAAAAATGATTTCATTATGATTTAAGACATAAAGCATGATGTTTACAAAATATTCCCTCAAGCGCTTTTCTAGAATTGGTAATAATTAAACTAAACCCTATTATATGTTATCCATAGAGGTTTACTACAAATGAATACTTTCTTTTGCACCTACAAAAATAATTTGGAAATGTAGAACAATCATGTTAATGATATTGGTATTTGCCAAAACAATATGCTCTTGAAATGCTAACGAATTCAAGTTATATTGGGTGCAATTTATGGTCACTCCTATTAATAGAAAATATAAATTTCATATTTTTAATTTTAAACTATTGGCTAATTCTCTTTGATTGTCCTACTGCCCTTCATATGCAAGTTGCTTATGGCATTCTGAAATATATTAAGCAATCTCTGGGTCTTTAATATGTGCTTTTTGTTTTTATATTGTAAGGGACAATTTCTTGATGATGTACGCAAATAGAGAAAGGATTTTCAAAAGTCCCAAGAGGTAACATCAAAGAGATGATGGCCATGACACACTTGAAGATGATGAATAAATAGAGATTGTAGTAATATCTCTGTAATTTTTTTTGTAGATCTTTTTTGGTACTATATTTTGTTTCTAATGTTTTGTAATATTACACATTTTATTAGGATTACTGCGTGATAATGGTAGCCATGTGTGATATCAAGTTGCCTCATAGTGAATATAATATTATGATTATTGAATATACTATTATTTTTGTCTCTAAAATAAAATTGCTTATTTGTCTCTATATTCTATGAAAGTAGAGTCAACGGGGAGACGAAAAAATGGTCTCAAATATAGTGATGGACAAATTGGTTTTCAATTTTTGTTTCTAAATAGAGACAAAATATTATTTTGATTGGTCTAAAAAATTTGTCTCCAAATCGAGTCAAAAAATAATGACAAATTTTCATCTCTATGTTAGAGACAAAATTTTTTATGTCCATCTCTAATTATACATAGATAAATTGGTCACTAATTTTCGTTTCTAAATAGAGAATAAAATTATTTTGGATGGTCTAAAAAGTTTGTCTCAAAATCAAGTCAAAATAGTGACAAAAAGTTTATCTCTATGTTAGAGATAAAATGTTCATATTCGTCTCTAAAATTTGTGACAAATTAGAGACGAAAATTACGTCTCTAATAAAGCGTTGACTTTGGTATTTGACTGATAATTTAGAGGCGAATACTAATAATTTAGAGATGAATTATTTTCATCTCTATAATTTAGAGATTAAATTTTTAGTTCGTCTCTAATTAGAGACGCCCTTTTTAGAGATCATGCTCCTTTTGTCTCCATTTGGTCTCTAACGTCAATTTAGAGACAAATTTCAGTATTTAGAGACAAAATTTTTCCTTTTCTAGACAGCAGTTTTCCTGTAGTGTCCTATATTGGCCAATATAATTCTGGTGGGGGGTTCACTTATAGCACCAATCATTTAATTATTAATCTATAACAACAACAATCTAAGCCTTAATCCCAAGTAACTTGGGGTCGGCTATATTAATCTATATATTAATTATTTGTTTATCTATTATTAATATGACTAAGACTACTACTACTATTATTATTAACAATATTATTATCCTTTTCTTTTCTTTTTTTTTTCATTATCCCGAGTTTACATCTTCTATGCTAATCGGTAGTCATCAATATTGGAGTTCAGCACTCAAAAATTTTCAACGCCTATCACCTTTGGTTTTTGTTCCTTGCTATAAATATCCGTAGGTGGTGTCAATAATATATTGTCCAATGCTATTTTATTACTTCAAATTATTACACCCTATTATCATTTTTTTTCTATTTATCACTAAATAAGTTGTGATAATAAAATGGTTATTCGTTGCTTATTCTTTAATATTTATCATTAAATAATATTATTATGATTGTTATTATTGTGTGCTAAGTGTCTTTAACTTATATAAAGAGTTCCAGGACCCTCGTTTTTAATATTTAAAACGTATGACAAAACTTATTAATTAAAAATATTTATTGTATATAGCGTTAATAAGTAATTATTTTATATATTTTTTGTCTATTTATTTTCCACTTATCTTGGGGTAGAATTAAATACCTTGGACTGGGGGATTCATCTTACTTAAGGGAAAATAGGGGGAGTTGACTTTGGGATGTACTAATATGGCATTTTGTGTAGTATTTGATTAAGGGTTTGTAACTTTCTTGTTTAGACAGGTGTAGATTGAGAGCAAGGAGCAGCTCATTAGTTTAAGGATTCAAATAGGCTTGACAAGTAAGTCCTTGCATAATTATTTGACAAAATAATGCACAGAACTACAAGTTATTGTGTTCAAATATTTATTTACTGTCTTGATGGTCGAACATGGGAAAAATCACGCATTGGGCACAACACGTTATTTTGATCAAAATATTACTTGTACAAACGTGAGACAATTTATTTTTAGATATCTTTTGAAAAATCATCACATTTCCATATTTGATTGATTTAACAGTTTGTATATTTTATTGAGAACATCCTAAATCGAATATGATTAATTCAATACTCAATTAGGGTAGTCTTTTGGTACTAGTCTCTGAGAGCTGGAGCTAGTCTTTCGGTGGGCGGCTACCTCCGGAAGATGAACTCTTTTAAGATAAGATGCCAGTGCTAGCAAGCCAGGCCAGTCTGTGCTAGCAAAATGTTCCAGATAGGACTGTTGACCAAAGATAGACGACTAGTAAGTTTTGAGGTGGAAGATGGAGGAGTATTTCCCTTGTGGGCCGATCACCCACTTTACTGTGATGCAGGGTTTCACAGTAGTTATTATAATGCAGGGTTTCATGATTGTATAATTATGAAATTATGTTATTGTAATATGAGCGGTTTGGTTATTGAAACATGTCTATTTTTATTATCCGGATTCAAACTGTTTATCTTGTGACTTATTCGTAAAACTTGGAACCACTTAGGATTTGTTTAATTGATGACTTGCAAAAGCATTTGTTAACTATTTAAAATTGCATAATGAAAGTATTTCCAAAACCATTCCATATGCATACATAGGACTTACTGGGAATTTTTTCTCACACAATTTTTGTGACATATTTCCGGAAGTTCTAGATCTGAGGTGGACACTGATTAGAGACACGTGTTGTTCAAGTTCTATTGCCCATTTAATTTGAGAAGATATTTGTTTATGCTAGACTTTGCTTCACTTAAGTCATGGATTTGAGTTTGTACACTTCAAATTTTATTTCCTAGACCTTGTATTAAGTTTTGATATGATGTAACTTTGAGTTAAGATTTATTGATTTCTCTATTTCACCTAGTTATAAAGACCCCTGGTCCTAAGGATAGGGCGACATCCGTGACCCCCTTTGGGTTACATAGTAGTGGAGTGTTACAATGAGTGCTTAAAATGTACATAATTTCACGTCATTTTTGTTATAATTTCTTAGAATTATCGAATAGATGACTACTCACTTCCCCTATTTTCACCTCGTTTTGTGTAGATTGTATGAGAAGAAGATTTTTTGAAAAAACAAGGTGAAAAGGCGGCCAAAAGAAGCCTCAAATGATATAACTGGCGCCTGCATCATAACAGCTTCCATTTAAATTCAGAAATAAAAGGACCTAAACTATTGAGAATAACTGGCACTAGTTATGGTGAGCTAACAGGTGTCAATTAACACCTAGATCTTTAAAAAAAATAGAGTAACTGGCGCCAGGTAGCACATCTCAATAAGAGCCGGTTCATTTCGCAAAATACCCTTGTTTTTTGCTCTTTAGGTTTTTGGGCACAAGTTTAATTAGCCCATTTATGACTAATTAGGGTACGATTTTGCAGAGAAGAAGCCTCCAGAAACTCTCAAGAGCACCAAGAAACCTGCAAAAGGAATATCAAGGCCTTCATTGAAAGGAAAATAATTATCTTTCAAGAGGAATTACAAGAAAGAAAGGGCTTCACTTGTCTAAGAGTTTTCCCTTCTGTCTACTTGTAATTTTGTTTTGATTACATTATGCTTTTATGGATTGATATTGTAGTTAAAAATGAACCCTTATTTTATTGGATATTGAATTTCTTTTTGATTTATTGAAATCTATTTTGAGCATTCAATCACTTACATTGATTGGTGTGAATGGATTGATTAGGTTTTTCCTATTCTAATGATTTCAAGAGATGGGTTTAGGATTTGGGAGTTTAGTTAATTGATTCATTCTATGGGTTTTCCTTTGATTAACTCGAGGAAGGTTAAAGGAAGGGAACCTAGTGATTGATGGGTTATTAGCATTGCCTAGAAATAGGGACATTACTTCTACCAAATTGAGTTGGGTAGTTAAATTTAATGCCCCTTAGACTTGATTAGTAAGGTAGAGATACCCATTAGTTAGCTAAGGGTAAGAGGATCATAACTCGAGAGAGAGTGGATCTTATATGAGGTTACCCAATTGGTGCTAGACTTGGATTGTTAAATAGCTAAATTGGATTTTGATGTTTGGCTTAATTTTAGAGATTCCATTTAATTGCATCTTTTATCTCTTTTTTTTAGTCTTTGGGCGGTTTTGTGACTGTGGGTGACATCTAGGAAAATTATCACATTTGTTTATATCTTTAATTTGTTGGCCAAACAATAAAATGGGAGCAAAGTAAGGATACTTGTCATCTTTTCTTGGTATTCTTTGATACTTACCATTATAACTCTATACTACATGATGAGTATACTTATCTATATCTGTACTATGTGAGAAATTTTGATATTTTTATTTCAAACGTAGTTATTTTGGGTGATTTTGAAATAATAATTCCTAAGAGACACGTGCACACAAAATGCGTATCATGTTGGATCATAGAAGTTCTTATTGGAGTAATCAAAATTACATCTTATATAAGTTACCACCTACACCTCTACGAGCTAAGCTCGCAATTGAAGATTTAGTGGCCAATTTTATTACTTCTACAAATTTGTCCATTGAATATAAAAAAGAATCCTTCCAACGCATGAGCCACCAACGATTACAATTAGCAAATTTGGTTGAGGAGATTCAAGAGAGAACTTCAACAAACCCTTGGATATTGTAGAAAAATAGGGAAAGAAGAATGGAGAGTAGGTGGCACTGCCTGAAAGGACTAAGCCGACACTGCCCAATCAAGCAAAAGTAAAAACAAAGTAAAGGCGAGATGAAGGGCAACAAGAAAATTTTTTTGAGCCACCCTTGAAAATATTTGAGGATCAACTGTGCTCCTTGCACGAATACCCCAAAGAGGCTCATACCAATGAAGAGGAAGAGACTCCACAACAAGAGGATGAAAAATGAGCTGATCAAAAAATCTTGTAAGAGTTTACAAGATGGGAATCCCCAAGAAGAATCAAGAGGACATGATGAGTAATTGAACAATGTGATAAGAGAAAATTTCTATTTTACTCTATGCTCTACTAATTCTAATTTCTCTTTGGCACATAATTTTGTAGGTACCTCTCGATTCTTAGAAAGGAATAATGCTAAAAATGATATGGAATTCACCATGCTTCAAAGAAGGAACAGTTTCAAGAGCAACTTTCTTGAAGTTCTTGGAGTGTGTTCCCTAGTTATGTCCTTCACTCCAATTTAAGAGAGGTAACTTTATATTTGTAGATAATAGATTGTAAAGTAAAGATTTTTTGATCCCATCTTTAAGAGCTATAATACTAGGTTTGTTGGAGAGTTTTAATTATCATGATTCTTTAGAAGGATTACTTGGTCATTTAAATATTGATATACCCTTTAGATATTATTTTCATCCATGTGGCAACATAGTAACTTGTATATCTATAGAGATACGAGGGAATGTGGTGCATGTATTTGATTTTGTTGTGCTCATTAATTTTTATATACCCTACCCTTTACAAAAACCTTCCTTCTTTCTAAATGATTCATCATGCCTACTTTCTACAATGAGCATTGATTTTTCTAACCAAGGGCTTATGAAGAAGCATAATGAGTGGAAAGTGTTTTTATGTGTTTTGAATTTGTTTTGTTTTATTTAGGATTTTATGTCATTGTCTTATTTTGTTTTGTTTAGTTTGGATTTCTCTAGTTGTTATGTGTCTCTTTATTCCCCAACAATAATGAGAATACTTTCTAGCTTAAGTGTGGGGGAGTTTGCCATGTCTTTATTTGTTTTTTAGGATTTTTATTAGTCTTTTGATTTTTTTAACTTTTTTTGTGTTTTATTTGTTATTATTTTCTTTGTACTTTCATTTGTATTTTCTTTTTGTAGGTTAGTAGATATTTTTCTTGAAAAAGCAACTCCTGTAATACCCCACCATTTGGTACTTTAATCAATTACTACTATGTATAGAATAATAATTTGTATAAGTGACCAAGACAAGAAATGATCAGTATAATGAGATGAACGTGTTGGTGTAATAAAAATATTCAGGGATATCGTTAAAAATTTGAGATTTTCTACCTGTACTTTTGTATTTCAACTAATGACTACTTTGTATAGAGCAAGAATTTGGGTGTAAGTTTAGAACAAAAGTTTATCAGTGCAATGAGACGATGTTTTGGTAGATAATAAGTTTTCAGGGGTATCGTCGTAATTTTGACTGTGATTGGAATTTTGACTGCAAATTGAGAAGAATTGAGGAAGAATTTATGAATTCTGGTTCCCACTATTGAACTCGGTAAAATGCATGAATTCCATTAGTAGAATAAAAAGTTTTCCTGATTGGGATGAATAACGATCCGAATTATGTGTGTTTTTGAAGAAATATAATATTTTCCTGAAGAATTAAATGTTTTAGATAAAAGAGGACAAGTGCAATCTTATGAATGGTTAGAAGAACCAAGTGTCATCACACGATTAGTTATAAACTACTAAGAAAAACCAAATTAGTGACGGTTGTAATACGTCGCTAATCGAGTTTAGCAACGAATTACGACCATCACTAAAACGAGCATCGCAATTTGTGATTGAATGAAAACCCATCGCAAACAATGACGGATTTGCAACAACAAAAAATTTTTATTTAAAAAATTAATTAATTTAGCGACAGATTTGCGACGACAAATTTTTTTAAAAAAATAATTAATTTAGCAACGAATTTGGGACAGCAAAAAATTTTTATATTAATTTAGCAGCGGATTTGCTACTGACAAAAATTTTTAAATTAATTTATTGAAGGATTTGCAATGGTAAAAATTTTTTATTTTTTAAAAAATTAATTAATTTTGAAACGGATTTGCGACGGTAAAAAAATTTTATTTATTAAAAAAATTAATTAATTTAGTGGCAAATTTGTAATGGTAAAAAAATTTTATTTAAAAAAATAAATAAATACCTCCCCGACTTGGCTAACCAAACCCACCCCGCCTGCCCCAACTCGCCAAGAACATTATGAGATTATGTCAGATGCCGGACTCGAACTTGTGTCTTTGTTGTGGGGAAACACGTGTTCCACCACTATACTATTGATGTCCTTGTAATTTATTGTGCTATATATTAATTATATAGTATATTTTTTGTGAAATAGCGACGGATTTGCAATGGATTTGTGACGGATCTGCGATGAGCTAATTTTACGTCGCAATTAACAACGTATTTGCGATGGTCACAAATGCATAGCTAATTAGCGAGGGATTTGCGATGGTTAATTTTATTTAATTTTAAACAATAAATTTATTTTCAAAATTTGGAACCATCCAAAATTTAAAAATAAATTTATTTTTAAAATTTTAAAAAAATAAGCCATCTCAAATCTGTTACTAATTAGTGAGGAATTTGCAACAGTTAATTTTTTCAAATTAAAAAATAAATTTATTTTCACACACAACACATATTTATAATATAGTCATATACATATATGTGTATACTACATATATACATATATACATATACAAATGTACACACACACACACACACACACATATATATATATATATATATACACATATATAGATATATACACACACACATACATATGTATACATATACATATGTGTGTGTGTGTGTGTATGTGTATTATATACATATTGTGCGTGTGTGTGAATATGTATGTGTGTGTATATATATGTGTATTATATACATATAATACACACACACACACACACACACACATATATATGTACACACATTCAATATACAATACATACATATATCTACACACACATATATATATGCATTTGAATATGAATATATATATATATATATATATTGATAAAAATTATTTTTAATATTATATTTTAAAATTTTATTTAGAATAATTAATTTTTTATTTTTAGACTAAAATGATGAATATTAAAATTTAAAAATAAATTTATTTTTTAAAATTTTAAAAAATAAGCCGTCGCAAATTTGTCTCTAATTAGCGATGGCTAAATGTCCATCGCTAATCTGTCGGTAATAGCGACGAATTAGTTACGGAATTTAAAAAATATATATTTTCAAAATTTTCACTCCCGCCACTGTTCCGTAGCAAATTAGGGCTATCACAAATATCCGTCACTAATTATCATTTTTCTTGTAGTGATACAAGCCATGCACCTCTATATAATTGGTTGCATGAGAGAATTTCAGCTTTTTGTTTATGATGACTAAACAATTACCCACCAATAAAAGAACTCCAACCCATTTGAACCATTTAATGTTGTGCCACCCAACATGCCACCTAATTACATTTGTAGCACCATCTGATTTATGGGTGAAATAAGTGTCAAAATATTATTGGTTGCATGAAATGTTCATGCATATCTTATTACATAAGTTTATGATATAATTAAGAAATAAGGTAGCAAATAAGATTTTTACACATGGTTGGGTAGCCCACAATAGCATTTAATGAATTATGACCAAAATGGTCACAAAAATTGACCATGAATGGTTGTGGAGGGCAAGAAAGATGGCAGCATGAAGAATAAAAGTAGGAAGAAAAGGAGAGAAAAGAAAAGGAAGGAAAACAGGAAGAAAAAGAGATCTATGCTATGAAGTTGTTTGTGTGTGAGCTGTGTGGCGGTACACTTGGGTAGCTGTATGCTGTGATTTTTATGATGTTTGGAGGAGTTTTGAAGGTGGTTTGAAGGGTTGATCTTTCCTGCAAAAGGTGGAAGAAGGAAACAAAATAAAAACCTGATTTAATTGTTAAGAATATGGAAGATTTAATCATGCCTTCATAGCTGCTGTTTCTGTTGTGATGTTGCTCTGGTGTTTGTGACTGATGTTAAAGAGATATATGAAATGTTTGAATGATAAACAAGGTATTAGGATGTGTTAATGGTATGTATGTTGTACGGGAAAGAAAAGAGAATTAATTTATAAAGTTAGAGAATAAAACAGAAATTCTGTTTTGAAAGATTCCTGACCAGATTTGAAGAACGAATAAACTAAATGAAATGGCTTGTTATTTTAGAACCCTATAAAGTGAAACATGTAGCAAAATGTCTTAGGATCATTTTTGGACCAATTTGACATGATTTGGAGTTGTAAATAGAAAGTTATAATATAAATACTAAGGACTGTCATGTCAGTGACGGGATTAAGAAGTTGAGAGTTTATGGCCAAAACTGAATGAAATAGGAAACGAAATTGGTATTCCATGAATTAGAAATCATAAAGGAATATTTTGAGAATATTTTGGAACTAGTTTGGCATTAATTGGACTTGTGAATCAAAACTTCTGATATAAACAAACAAGTGTGACATGATGTGAGAAATGCAGAATTTTAAGAATTGGGAATTTATGTATTGTTTCCATTAGCTTTAATGGATGAACAAGAAATTTAAGAGCGAAATATGGAAATCTTGTACACAGGTTTGGAGAAGGAATAAGGATTGACATGTGAGTTTGGATTTGCTTAAGTAATGCATTTCTATAAGAAAGAAGAAATCTGGAAACTAGTGATTTTATTATGGAAATATTCCGTTAATGAAAATGTGTTGATTATGGAACTTTGTAACACCCCACTACTATGTGACCCAAAGAGAGTCGGAGATGTCATCTCGTCCTGAGGACCAGGGATCTTTGCAACTGAGTGACACAATAAGGGGTATAAAACTTAACTCAAAAGAAATACATCATATCAAAACTTAATCCAAGGTCTTGAAAGCAAATTCAAAACATACAAATCCAAATTCAAGACTTAAAGGAAATAATGTCTAAAATGACAAATGTCTCCTCGCACACAAATAAATAAAAGAGTATGGAAACTTGGATAACACTTGTCTCTAATAAATGCCCACCTCAGGTCCAGTACTTCCTGAAACATGACATAGAGAATTGTGTGAGAAAGGAATTTCTCAGTAAGTCCTGTGTGTGCATATGGAACAATTTAAAAATACTTTCGTGATGCAATTTTTCATAAATAATTGACAGAAAAATATTTGCAAGTCATTCATTAAATAAACCCGAAGTGGTTCCAAGCTTTATAATAAACATAGGAAGTTCAATTTGAATCCAGATAACAAAATAAGAATATTTCAATAATCGAAATTCACAACATTATAGCAACGTAAATCATAATCGAGAAGTCATGAAATCCAACATTATGACTAGTTACTGTGAAACCCTGCATCACAGTGAAATGGGTGATAAGCCCATTGGGGGTAATACTCCTCCATCTTTCACCCCAAACTTGTTGGTCGTCCAACTCCGGTCAATTGTCCTATCCGGACCATATTGCTAGCATTGATTGGCCTAATTTACTAATACTGGCATCTTATCTTGAAATAGTTCATCCGGTCGCCTACCGAAAGACTAGCCTTGACTCTCAAAGACTAGTACTAGAAGCTCATCCTAATTGAGTACTCAACGAATCATATCCAATTTAGGATGTTCTTGACAAAATACACAAATTGTTAAATCAATTAGACATGGAAATGTGATGGTTTTTCAAAAGATACCTAAAGTGATTGTCTCACATTTGTGCAAGTAATATTTTGAACCTAATAACGTGTTGTGCCCAATGCATGATTTTTCCCATGTTCGATCATCAAGACCGTAAATAAATATTTGTACACAATGACTTGCAGTTTTGTGCATTATTTTGTCAAACAATTATGCAAGGACTTATAGTATTAGGATCTCCTGATAAGTCTAAAGCACAACGTAGCTAGATCCGAGGTCTTGTCCCCAAATCTAAATGAAGTTACAAACCAATCAGAATCCACATCCAATAACTTCTTCCCATCTCCTCAATTAAAGCATATCATTACACACCCATACATTATGTACTCATGATACATACATACATACACACATACATACATACATACATACATACATATAGAGAGAGAGAGAGAGCACATATAAATCATCAATTAGTTGAACATTTAATTAAAATCAATTTTGGTATATAAATATAAGTTCACTAATAAATATTAATTATCAACCAATTACATTAATTATCAGAAAATGATTAAATTTATTTAATTAGGACCTCTATTAAAATAGTAGATAATTTTTTAATAGGTAAACAGATAGAGATTAAATAAATACAAGATTATATAGTAAATAATGATCGAACAAAGAAAACACGAGTTTTAATAAATAGTACAGACTAATCCAATATTTTATTTTGGCATTCAACATGAAAAAGTTAAATGAAAGTAGGTAATAATTAAATATTTGCAAACCAGTATTTAGTAATTAAACTCATAATAAATTATTAGCTGATAATATATATACACTAATTCATAAAAAATAATTTTTATAATATCAATATCTCATAATGATATTAAACTATCTACTAATAATAAATTACTAAATATTGGTGTATATATATATACACGTCATCATAATTAAAACCAACACAAAACTACTAAATATTGGCACATAAATTTATATGACATCCTAACAACCTACGTGAATGAACTGCAATTAGGGGTGGCAATGTTAAACATGACACGTCAATTCGATACGAAAACAACTCGATTATAATGCATGGTCCTACTGTGAAACTTATCTGAAAGGCTAGGATCAGTTTCTCATAGGATAGGGCAAGGATAGAAACATGCGAACATAGATTTAGAATTTAGGAGTAAAAGAGATAGGGTACGAGGTCTACTTTGTTGTCTTTGCGATAGTTGCCTAGTGTATGATATGAACTATATCTGAACCCATTCTCTATTTTCTTGAACTTAAAAAAAAAAAAAATTGTACCGAAAAGGCATGCAACGAAGCAAGCCTGTAAGTATTCAAACCATATATACCAAGTTCTGTCTTCTTTTACCTCATGTAATATTTATATTTTTTAAAGTTTGTTGAACAGTAAAACTTAAAAACTTGCATGATTAGGGAGACCCTAAATCCCAATTCTCAAATGCATTTTTCTTATATATTTTCTTTAGCTAAGTTTTCAGGTTGACGGGTTTAGTAGGTAATCGTTTTAGCAGGTTTAGTAATTATCTATTTAATTTTCGTGTTTAATCGTATCGTATTAACTCGTTTATTTTCGTATCGTATTCGTGTTATAAAATTAAACACGTTTATTAATCGTATCATGTTCAAATTGACATGTCTTATATAATTCTACATTGACACGATCCGTCAATTTAGATACGACACGATTGCCACCCCTAACTGCAACGTCATATTCAACACTTCACCAGAAGATGACTACCAAAATTATTCCATCTTTTATTCCCAAGACATCTCACTACTCTCCATGCTGATACTTTCACAATCCAACCTTCTATATGCGACTAAAACTTTAGAAATCTTACCCAAGCAGAGGATGCAAATTAATAATGAGTAAGAGAATTGAGATTTACTTGGAGAAAAGTGGGTTTTCGGTTAGCCTTGGAGGTTCGTATGTATTGCTGCTTTCTGTGAATGGAAGATGATGAAGTCTCTTGCTTCAGTCGAAGTGAACGAGGTGTGGAAGAGGTGGTTGTGCTTTCCGGATTTTGGCAGAGAGCAATGGGAAGAGCGGGAGTAGAGAGGCCGAACAAATTTTGGTGAGTGTGTGGGCGGTTTGCTTCGGTTGCGGAGAGGATTAGGAAAATTTTGGTTCCCTTAATAGATGAGTGAAGAAAGGAAGGTGCGGATATTTTGAGTGATGATTAGAGAGGTGTATCCGGGATGTGATTCAGTTATGGGTGATTAGAGACGTTGGAGGGGAAAAGTGAGCAAGACTGTTTTGGTTGTTGGGTAGACCGCGCAGCTTTGCTGCTGTGAAGGAAGGAAAGAATGTTGGGATGCTGTAACTTGAGGAGGTGCCAAGATTGTGCTGTTCGATGTGAGTGCTGCTTCTATTTTGCAGTGACCGAATGGCTTGGGGTGTTGCTGTTTCGGTTTTGCGAAGGAAGGAAGGTGAGGGTCTGCTTTTGGTTGTGCTGTGCTGGTTCCGTTTCGCCACTGAAGCTGTGATTATTTTTGCACAATGAGAGGGTAGGACAGTGGGTTGTCAAGGCTAAAACCGAGCAGTCCCAACGTGTGAGCCCAGATTGCTTTGCTTCGTGTGTTTAGGAGAGGAATGGATAAAACTCCCAAGCTGTTGGGTTTCGTTGCTACGTGCAGATCTGAAAAAGGAGACGTGTGATGAATGTTGGAATTTTGGAGGGATGAGCTGTGCATAGCCTTCATTAGGAAGGTGGATTATACCACTGCCAAACTGAAGGTATCTTCCTTGCTCAATTCCTTCACAATTTTCGGCCCACCCAACAAGGAAGGAAATTGCTGGGGTTTTAAATTCAAATTCCAGTGATGAAAGAAGAAGGGAGGAAGGTTATTGATGGAGGATTGCTGGACGATTTAAGGGGTGGGTTACCTCCTAGTTTCGGTCATTCATGGACAAGAATAATTCCAGCTTGGAATGAACAAAACTCTCAAGGATTCAGTTACTAAATTAATATGTATTTGAAAAAACAAATATCCGATTGCCTTACGGAGTGATATGATCATGGAAATTTGGAAAGATATTCTTTTAGCTCAAAAATAGGAAGTGGCGGCCAGAGATTATAAATAGGTAGGTGGTCAAAATAATTCTAACAGTGTCATTTCATGCGAGAATGGAGTTAAATATAATTTTAATTACCCAACCAATATATATATATATATATATATATATATAAAATTTGGAATTAAGAAAATAAATAGATTACAAGAGGGTCTAAATTTGCAAAGGAAATTCCCTCAATCCCAGAGTATTATTATTGGAACAGAAATGGGAAATAATTATAATATAGTTATCTAAATATAGTATATAAAATATGGAATTTTGGAAGGGTTAAGGAAATAGAATTATTTTAATGATGATATAGATTGTGATAAGAAAATATCCCACAATTATTCTAGAGTTATGTGAGAGTTTTAAAAGATAAGGAAAATACCATTTTGAAGCCTTCTAAATTTTTGACAGCTCAAAAACGGGAATAATCTAGCTTTGGTAAACGGGAAGCCTTCTAAGTGTTTACCTAGCTTTGGTAACAACAATAATTCTCCCTTAATCTAGTTGCCAAATTGATGCGTGATTGGAGAAATTAGATCTTGATTGGGTCAAGCTAGCATGATAGCCGAGATTCACTTGGAAGAAAAAGGGAAAGGAAATAGGTTAATAAAGGAAGGAGATTAATAATGATTCTCCTAGGTGAAATATTCCCCTAAGTACACAAAGGAAGTTTCGGCTAGGGTGAGGGCAAGTGCTAGCCAAAAAGAGAAAATAATTTAAAAGGATGTCCAAGAAAGAATTAGTTTTCAAACCCTCAACCTTTTGATAAAATCCAAATACCTTTACCAATGAACCACTACTATCCTTATGCCTTAATTTCTGAAAAAAAAAAAAACCCTATATTAAACTCCCTTCTTCAATTCCCTCTAAAGGAAAATAACTTAAACGAGATAAATAAAAGCCAACCTAAACAATGTGTGCAAGTTAATCGAAACAATTTGAAAGAATAGCTAATCAATTAAACTACCCATAAGTCATACAAAACCCTAAGGTAAAATATGATGAATGAAATAATGTATGCCTATATGCAACTTGAGATAATTTAAGGTGGGGTTTTACACGAGTCCCTTGGATTTTAAACTCCCACCTTGCCAAAGTGGTTTCTAATGTGACCAAGTTTTCTTCTATCTAGCAAAATGCTTTCCTAATATGGATAGATGTTTTCTGATGTATCCAAGTAAAAGCGTTTTGCAAAATGCTTTCCTAATATGGATGTTGTTAGTCCCTTGGATTTCACTCTTGATTTAGCTAAGTGTTTTTTTGGGACATTATACTTGTGGATTTCTTGAACTTGTGAGACGCTTGACTTGTTCATACCTTTTTAGATGTGAAATGTTTCCAAAATAATTAAATGCTTTCTGGATATGGAATTGTATTACCCTGATATATTTAAGGCAAATCATTGGTATTTAAAGTTCCTCGGTTTTCAAATCCCTTGAAATTACAAAATGTTTTTCTGATATGAATAAATGCTTTCCTAATACGGGTTCGTGTTTTTTTGATATATTCAAATAAATAATTTTTACTTGAAATTTGCGAGTTGCCAAATTTTAACCTAAATCCTTTTTTTGAAGATTTATGTATCACAAAACCTTTGTACATTGAAAATTTTGTTTTTACACATCGAATGAATTTCCTAGATTTTGAAACCATATTTAATTACGATTTTACAGTTGAACTCGCATAAGGGAATTTTGTACAAAATGAATCTGGTTGTTTATAAAACATCATTTTGGAATGAGAAATTCTTATACGGAAATATTCTAGGCCTCTTAAATAGTAGCCCCTTAGTTTTCCGAACTCCGTTTACAAGTGCTTCACTCAATAAAACAGAAAACCAAGAATATTAAGAATTTTGAATTCATTTCTTGCGTAAAAGCTAGAAAGTGATTTTTCTACTCATTAAAACTCAGTTTCATGCATATGATTGAGAAAGACATGTTTCAACCTGTTTTATGAAAAGTTTTTCCTATTACTTGGTAAAATCATGAAGTCTTGACGTGTTCTTCAAATACTTGTGAAAATCATGTCATGTGCCATATTTCATGATATTTTAATCAAGTCTTGCATTCACTAGGATGACAAGTTATGGAAAAGGAGTAAAAATCCTTAACATCCAAAAAACTGCCAAATAAAATGCGTCCCATGCCGAAATATCACAAGTACCACCTCGTCCCGGGCCGTCGCACGGAAAACTATAACCGAAATCCTTTTTATCTGGCATTAACTTGGACCCACGTGCATCTAAAGCGCCTTTTACTAGGATCAACGTAGTTGTATGTAAACCCAGAGCAATAGCATGATGAACCAAAAAGTCTCCAGGACCTATTGTTAAGAATAATGAATTGCTATTTTCATTAAAATTTCTATTTCTTGGACCTGAATACGCGTATCCTATGAATGTTGAGTACTCAACAAGAGCATTTCTCCTTGTACTAACTTACGTTAGACATAGATGGCCCCAAGTAATCTGGCTAGTTTTGGGGTTCGTCTTACTCAAAACACGGTGGTAGGATATTGGGATTAGCTAACTCCCGAATTCCTAAATAACTGGCGCAAGTATGTCACAATTCCTAAATAGCTAGTGCAAGTGCAACCACCATGAATTCCTGTATACTTGAATTAGCATGTTTTATACAAGAATTCCTGAATCCTAAAATAAAATGTTTTACACCTGAATTCCTAAATCCCTAAGCATGAATTTTCCAAAAATGATTTTCATGAATCCCAGAATTCCTGAACATGAATTTTTCTAGAATCAACACCTGCATTATATGAATTCCTGATTTTCTGCACATGAATTTTCCAGAATCAAAACATGATTTGCATGAATTCTTGAAAACCTAAACATGATTTTTCTGCAAGGGCACATGGTTTTTGCTACTTGCATTCCTAGATAAACTTGAATTCCGATTACTTGATTATACCAGTGGACCATGAACTCAAGTCTATTAACCTATCTTGTTTAGACATGATCTACATGTTGATCCTTGGAATGATACTTGGTTTTACAAGTCGTTACTTTAAGGAAAAAGATTAGCATGCACGGGACTCATTAAATCTTATACGCATACGTGTGTTATTTCTCTTTTAAAATTTTAGGATCAAAGGTGCAGCAGTAGCACAGTGGACTCCCAGAGGCTCATGTTATATTTTGGACCTATCGTGTCCTTGAGTGTATGTATCAGATGTCAGACTTCATGTATTCTCTTGACGTTTAATATATTATTTTGAGAAATTTCCGTTGTGTATTGAGTGAAGTTTGTTATAAAGACCCCTTGTCTGAGAGATCAGACGAGGCAACATCCCACAAAGATATAGCCCACTACGTCATGGAAATGTGGGGTGTTACAAATGGTATCAAAACATATCAGAATCCATAATGGACCTTCTGATGGAGTATAGCAGAGTCTCTAACTAGATATAATAGAGTCCATCATAGTATACACTGATGTAGATTTATAGAACTAGTGAATCTTATGGAATTAGATATGAGAATAGGTGGGATATATGAATTTGAGGTATTTAAGTTGGATGTAATCTCTTTTGATGAGACAGAGGAAGAGGAATTTAAGATAATTCTGATATTTTTGGAAAATGTTTTTGACCTTGAACTCAGATAATAGTAAAGAGATTAAGCTCAAGAAGGCCTCAGAATTAATATACTCAATGAATAACTGCTAATTTGAATTTCTAGTTTTAAGATCAGTAGTGATGAGATAATAAGAAGAGAATTTTATACTCAAGCACCTTGTATATACAAATATAAATTGTGTAGATAAGGATATGTTATTAGGGATATGCCTATAAAGTCAATTTGTACTTATACTATTATTGTTATGTATTATGTAATAATACGAGGCATTTCTTTTCATAAATAGTGCGTTTAGTTTTGTGGTCATCAAGTATGTGACTTGATAGTAAAACTCTACAATCAATACAATGACTATTCTTAAACTGTCCTTGATTGATTATTATTAATGGAATAATAATAAATTAAAATTTGTATGTTTGTGACTTGATGGCTATGTTTTACTGGTCATGGATATATGTGACATCAAGTCAAAATATAAATAAATGTTAAAGAACATTGTATTGGACATGACCCACTGTGAGAGTACTTCATGGAACATGTCATAAGTACTTTCTAGCCATAATGATATTAAAAGTTCTTCAACCTAAATTCATCATAGTTTCCTACTTGATAAATTCTATATTTTGATGTTGTCTAAAGTTGTATTTAACTAGATAATAAATTAGACTACTGTTGGATATAGAATAAATCAAGGAGAGGAATATGATTGATAGTGAAGGAATTTGTCCCTTTCAATTATGGGAGAGATATCCATGGGCCCCTTGATAAGTTAGACTGTTAAAATGTATGTCCGTGCTCAAATATATCAATATAAGATATTGATATCATTTTTTTGAACAGTCTACTATGAGATCAAGAAATAATTGATTAAGCTTAATAAGGATGACATGTTCCCCGCCTTATGCTTAATCTGGACATCGTGTGACAAAAAGGACTAAATATAAAATTATGGTTTGGTTCAAAGAGATCGTTGATCTTCATTTAACCTGGATAGTTATAATATTTTGCTAGAAATTGCTTATAACTTGTGGGCCATTTAAATGTGATTTGGACACACTGCTAGTGTTAAATGAACCTATAGGATCACACAATAAGCGAACTTGTTAGGTTATTTTTCTGGTAACCAGATTCGATGAAACTGAAAATATGTCTAAGTTAATCCAACCTAGAACATTTACCAGATACAGTAAATCTGGAAATATGTCCACATTTGATGTATCTGAATGATGTCCAGATTGTAAGAATCTGACTCGATAAATTAATTAGTTAAATTACTGAGATAATGACAGAATCTTATCATATTAGATTTAATTTAATTTGAATTTAAAATAAAATATGATAAGACATTATTAGAGTTGGACTGTAAGAGGTTCGGAGGGGTTTTTAAGAAAACCCTAACCGTATTCTCAAGAGAGCCATTCTATTAAAATATTCGTGCCTTCATTCATCAGAAAAACAATCCTCTCAAACTCTAGTCGCTAGCACTTTCAGAGTAACGAGTTATTTCGCCGTGTATATCCGATAAAGGACATTTGCACACTGCAGCGTTTGGTGATCGTTCGGGTTGCACGTACAACAATGTAGACAAAGAATTTTGGGATAAAATATATTTTTAAGATTAAAAGAAAATTACATATTAATTCATGAATAAATATAATTATTCTTGAATTAATATCATTAAGCCATCATTAAAAGCCCATTAAATCCACTGGATTATGAAATTGGACTATTGAAATTGGGCTATTGTTAATGGTTAATTTTACATTAAATCCAATATATTATAGATTAAATAAAATTGGACTAGACCCTAAAGTTGGACTTTTTAAAAATCACATAACCCAAATATATTGTGGGTTAAATGAGATTGGGCTAAAACATAAATTAAACCCAAGTCATTTTAAATCTAAGTCCATTAGGGTTTATTGGGAGACTCTTTCAAAATTCCACATCGACTATTTATGTTAAAGTCAAGAAATTTTTGGCATATAAATAGGGTATTCCCTCAATGTTTCAAGGCAGCCCAGATCATCAAGCTCAAGTTTCAACAAATAAGAGGCATCGCAAGTTTCAAGCATTCAAGCTTCATCAAATTCAAGGTTCTGAATCTTTATCAAATTTCAAGGTTCAGAATCTTCATCAAATTTCAAGGCGTTCATCTTGCTCTGCGTCAAGCAAGTCTCGAAGGCTTGCAATCAAGTGTCCGTCATCAAATTCCATTTGATCCGAAATCAAGCTCTTCAGTTCTCGAATCAACGTTTTTCAAAAAGAGAAGAATCGGAGGACTTTTCCTACAATTTAGGACCTCTTCGGAGATTTGTAACCACTTTTCATATTTACTAAATATTTTGTAAATTTTGATATTTTTCTTGTCTTATTTGCAGACTTGAAATTTGTTGTCTACAAATTTTTGGCACGCCTAGTAGGACCATCTCTGTCTTTTATCTCTTCTCTTCAAATTAATCCCAAGTTCAGGTACAAGCACAAATCAACTCAATGGCCCCAAAGGACAGCAAAACTACATTTGCTCGTTCAAAGACTGCTAATATCATGAGGCTGCTACAACTGTTGGCAAGGCTCCACAAGCTTCAAGCTAAAACATGCTGACAAAAAGTAAGACTTCAGCTTTTTCACAAAGCGAGGCTCAAAACTTCAGCATTGTCTCATCACTTGCAACTGCAAAGTTGAAGCAAGATGCTGCTTCTACAATGCACAAGATGTCACCTTTACTGGAGAAGACCAACATCTCCAAACAAGCTGACCAAAGTTCCAAGTACTGGCTCTGCGCCTCAATCCCCCCATGGGGACTTCAAATCCAAAGCTTCATTCAATGAAGATTCTACTACTTCTTCTGTGGCACCAGTAATGATGATAGGCACACAAAATCTGGAAGAGTAACTCGCGCACCTCACAAAATTAGTGGAGGGACTCGCCAAACGCTCCCAAGAGCAAGATCTTACCATCGCGCATCTCATCTATCGCTTTGAGAAGAATGATGAAATAAATCAAGCTCCTCTAAAGAGATCTAAAGTGCAAGAAGAAGTGGAAACTTCTAAAAAATCACAGGATATTCAGATATCCTCCGAAGGTATAATTCCTATAGAACAACTCAAAGACTTCATCATGGGTACGATTAAGGACAAGTATGAAAGAGGTAGTAAATCTACATTCACATATGCAAAGCCTTATTCACAAAGAATTGATGATATGAGAATGCCAGCTGGATATTAGCCACCAAAGTTTCAACAATTTGATGGCAAAGGAAATCCCAAGCAGCATGTGGCTCACATCATTGAGACATGCAACAATGCTGGAACTTATAAGGATCTACTAGTGAAGCAATTTGTACGATCCTTCAAAGGAAATGCATTTAACTGGTATACCAATCTGGCACCTAGTTCCATCAATAGTTGAGAGCAACTTGAACAAGAGTTTCTTAAAAGATTCTATAGCACTTATAGAATCATCAAGATGGTAGAGCTTACCACTCTCATCAATGGAAAGACGAACCAGTGGTAGACTATATCAACAGATGGAGGAATTTGGACCTCAATTGTAGAGATCGTCTAAATGAATCATCTACAATTGAGATGTGCATTCAAGGCATGCACTGGGGACTCCAGTATATCCCTAAAGGGATTATGCCAAAGTTTTTTGAAGAATTGGCGACCCGTGCTCCTGATATAGAATTAAGCATCGTCGCACATGGGGGTAAGGCACCTGTTCAAGACCCCAACAAAGGTAAAGAAAAATAAGATTTTAGAAAATGGAGCAAATCTTTTTCTAAAACTGAAGCAAAAAAGTCCATGGCCACATCGCGGCTCCAATAAAAATTTCTTCAAAGGCAACTCAAAAAGTGACCAAGAAGATGGATCCTCCGCAGGAAAGGAAAAATGTAACCTTAGAAGAAAGGCAATCTAAGGAATATCCTTTTTTCGACTCTGATATTTTTTTAATGTTTGATGAATTATTAGCTATTAAAGCTATAGAGTTGCCGGAGGCAAAGCGTCCGAATAAAGTTGGACGAATAAATAATCCCAACTACTGCAAATACCATCGGTTGATTGGTAATCCAATTGAGAAATATTTTGTATTTAAGGACAAGATCATGCAGTTGGTCCGTGAACGACATGTAGTACTTGAAAAAGACAAAGCATCTGCAAATTTGACCACTGTTGTCATCCCTCTCGTTGAACTCGTTATTTTGGAGGTTAAGTTTGGAAGTTTTGATCCTATCAAAGTTGAAGTTGACAGACAAGTCCTTCCTACCGAAGCATATCAACAAGAAGTTGAAAAACCTTCTATCCATGGCGAAGATAAAGGCTGGACACTTGTGACAAGAAGAAAGAAACGCACTAAAGCCTCAAGAGATGGAGCTTCATTGGTAAGAAGCAGATTCACAAAGAAAAATGTGAGGAAGGTCAAAAGTAAGAAGACCAAATCTGCATCAACAGTAGATGATTCTTTCTGGAAGAAATCTCCGGCACCTCTTACACTAAAAGATTTCATACCAAGAGAATTTGCTGAAAAGTTCAACATTGTTTCCTGCTATGTCATACATGAAGAAGAAATTGAAGAAGACAATGATAACTATATAAAAGAAGGAGATCTGGAGAGAATTGAAGCTTCAGTAGACCTCAGTAGCTATATAGCTGAGATCACATTTACTGATGATGATTTTCTGCTTGGCTCAATGCCTCACAACAGACCGTTATTTGTAGCTGGCTACGTGAAAGAACAGAGGGTGAATAGGATATTGTTAGACGGAGGATCAGCAGTAAGCATCTTACCTCTGTGAACATTAAGAGAGTTGGACATTTCTATAAATGAGTTATCCCAAAGTCGCCTTATAATACAAGGCTTCAATCAAGGGGGGCAACGAGCTAGTGGTACTCTCCGATTGGATATATTAATTGAAGATATGCTTTCAACTGCTCTTTTCCATGTTATTGATGCCAAGACCTCCTACAATATTCTGCTAGAAAGACCATGGCTCCATGATAATGGTGTAGTGCCATCAATCCTACATCAATGTTTCAAATTCCGTCGAAATGGCGTGGTGAAGAAAATAGATACTGATGATAAACCATTCACTGAAGTTGAGGCGCATATTGTTGATGCTAAGTACTACATTAAAAAGGATGGCGAATCAACTAAGATCGATTTATCAAGAGGGAAGGAAGATAAAAATGTTACTTTCTTTAAAGATGTTAAAGCTACAATATGTGTAGAAAGCTCTACCAAGCAACCTGCATGCAATAAGCCACTAGGGGGGCTCACTTTGCCTCTTACAAAGGTTGATTCTGTCAATTTATCAAATACTCCTATAAAAGGATTTGTTCAGTCGAAGAAAGAAGCAAAAGTAGAGCATGGCGAATTACCAACCTCACGTACGGAAGAAAGATTTGACCCAAATGCTTATAAACTCTTAGCAAAGGCTGGATATAATTCGCAAAGTCAACATTTGTTGGGAAAACTTCTTACTGATATCAACAAGGAAAAAGGTCAAAGCTCGGGGTCTATCCAAAGCATGCCAACAGGAAAAGAGCGTGCTGGCCTGGGTTACAAACAAACATCTCCCATCCGACTCAAGATTAAAAGGGCCAATGTTTAGTATATTACTGTAGAAGATGAAGTGACGTCAAAATCGCGATCTGTTTTTGATGGGATAGAAGATACAAATTTATGTCCATCTGTCTTCACTAGGTTAGGCCCAAAGAAAAGAAGAAAATCTATTTTCAAGAGACTTGGAGTCACAGTCATTTCAAAGGCAAGACATTCTGGCAAAGTCTCCTCTAAGGCAAGAACGGTGGTAAATTGCAATGGAATCTTAAAAATAATAACACAAGTGACACCTGATGTGCCTTGTGATGAAGAAAGTGTAGCCTCTTGTAATCACATCACCATCTAAATAAAGAGTGTACCGAGGAAGAAGATGCTGAGCATGCTCCAGCAGAACTTGAAGAAGGCGTAAAATTTACAGTTGATGAACTCAAAGAAGTAAATTTGGGCACTATTGAAGATCCTCACCCAATTTACATAAATGCACTCTTATTGCCTAAAGAAGAAAAGGCCTATGTTGACCTGTTGAAGGAATTTAGAGACGTTTTTGCTTGGACATATAAAGAAATGCCAGGCTTAGATATCAAAATTGTTGTCCACCATTTAGCTGTAAAGGATGGGGCAACACCAGTAAAGTAAGCCCAATGACGTTTTCGACCTGAGCTGGTTCTATTAATTAAAGTAGAAATGAACAAGCTGATCGAAGCCAAATTTATTCGAGAGGTCAAGTATCCAACTTAGATTGTGAATATTGTCCCTATAAGGAAGAAAAATGGATAAATTTGAATTTGTGTAGATTTTAAGAATCTAAATGATGCTTGTCCGAAAGATGATTTTCCATTGCGTATTCCTGAACTAATGGTAGATGTAACCATTGGCCATGAAGTTCTATCTTTCATGGATGGATCCTCTGGGTATAACCAAATCAAAATAGCACCAGAAGATAAGGAGCTTACTGCCTTTCGTACTCTAAAAGGAATCTATTGCTACACAGTGATGCCTTTTGGTCTGAAGAATGCTGGAGCCACATATCAAAGAGCAATGCAAAAGATCTTTGATGACATACTACACAAGATCATGGAATGCTATGTGGATGATTTGGTGGTGAATCACGCAAACGAGCTGATCATCTTCAAGATTTAAGAAAGACTTTCGAGCAACTCCAAAAATATCAATTGAAGATGAATCCTCTTAAATGTGCTTTTGGCGTCACCTTTGGAAAATTCCTGGGTTTCATCATTCGTCATCAAGGTATCGAAATAGACCAATCAAAGATCAATGCGATTATGAGGATGCCTGAGCCAAGAAATATCCATGAATTAAAGAGTTTACAAGGAAAGTTGACCTACCTCCAAAGGTTTATCTCAAATTTTGTTGGACGTCGTTAACCATTCAATCATCTAATGAAGAAGGGTGTACCATTTGAGTGGGATGAAGCGTGTCACAATGCTTTCAAATGCATGAAATTTTACTTAATGGAGCCTCCTATGCTTGCTGCACCTATTCCGGATTAGCCATTGATTTTATACATTGCTGCGCAAGAACGCTCAGTGGGGGTATTACTTGCTCAAGAAAATGACAATGGTAAAGAAAATGTACTCTATTATTTAAGTCGGATGATGACACCAAATAAGTTGAATTATTCACCAATTGAGAAGCTTTGCCTAGCTTTGATATTCGCAATTAAAAAATTAAAGCACTATTTTCAAGCGCATACTGTACACCTTATTTCCAAGGCTAATTCTATAAAGTATATTATGACAAAGCCTGTGCTATCTGATCGTTTAGCAAGGTGGTACCTTCAACTCCAACAATTCGATATTGTCTTCGTCCAACAGAAAGCTGTCAAAGGGCAAGTGCTGACAGATTTCTTGGCTAATCATCTTATTCCTGCTAAGTGGGAACTAAGTTATGAGTTGCCTGATGAAGATGTTCTTGTCATTGAGATTCTCCCACCATGGAGGATGTACTTTGACGGTGCAGCACATCGCGAATGTGCTGGAGCTAGTGTAGTATTCATTACCTCTGAAGAGGATGTACTGCCATACTCTTTCACCTTGACTATAAGATGCTCAAATAATGTGGCTGAATACCAAGCCTTTATACTTGTATTAGAGTTGGTTGTTGATATGAAGCAACTGTATCTCGAAATATATGTGGATTCCTAATTGCTTGTTAATCAATTACTTGGTGAGTATGATGTTAAGAAACCTGAGTTGATCCCGTATCATAATTATGCGAGATGACTTATGGGATATTTGGGTGATGTGATGATTGAGCAGGTATTAAGAAGCAAAAATAAGCAAGCTGATGCGTTGGCAAAATTGGCTTCTACTTTAGGTCTACATGATTGAGAAATTCAAATTCTTATATGTCAAACTTGGGTCATACCGCCTATTTTTTAAGATGAAGACGATGAAGGACATGAAATCCATTCCGTCTTTGTTTATGAAATTAATAAAGAAGATTGGAGACAACCTTTTGTAGACTATCTCAAAAATGGAAAACTTCCGGATGATCCATGAAGACGAAGTGATATTCGTCGGCTTGCCACCCGCTTCTTTTGCTATAGGGATACGCTCTTTCGACGTTCATTCGAATGTGTCTTCTTGAGATGTTTAGGTCAAGAAGAAGCTGTGCGGGCAATGGAAGAAGCTCATTCTGGCATATGTGGAGCCCATCAATCTGGTCTGAAACTTGATTTTCGTATCAAGAGGATGAGATATTATTAGCCCACTATGGTGAAAAACTGCTTAGATTATGCTAGAAGATGTCAAGCATGTCAATTCAATTCTAACTATCTACATCAACCGCTGGAGCTATTGCACACGACAGTTGCTTCATAGCCATTTGATGCATGGGGATTGGATATTGTTGGACCGCTACCAAAGTCTTCTGCTGGGCATCTTTATATCACTACTAGAAACTGGTGTATCA
>JANUWF010000784.1:0-56800 GCA_026120185.1 Voacanga thouarsii | reverse complement strand
GTAATATGCATCCTGACCCCCTTACTCTAGGGTTGGCTTTTGTTGGGGTTTCACATCCTATGTCGAGTTCGCTGATGTGTCGAAATTGTGGGAGGCGAGATCATGCAAAAAGGGATTGTTGGACAAAGGGAGTGATGAAGAGATGCTTCAACTGTGATGACCCAAACCACCTGAGGATCAATTGCCCTTGGCCACTCAGGATGGGACAAGGACTTCGACTCAACCAACTGGGGCAGCTAGAGGAGCATCTGTTGGGACATCTAGAGGAGGAGGCCAAAAACCTCAAGTGAAAGCCAAGATCTTCGCTCTAAACCTAGAAGAGGTCAAAGTTCATTCGGCAGTAGTTGAAGGTACGCTTTCTGTGCAAGGTCACTCTATTTCTATTTTAATAGACCCTGGATTGACTAATTCATATGTGAACGGTAAACGTGTATGCTGATTGGGTTTGAAGGGGTTGAATTGCCTTATACCATGTTAGTGAGTACACCTATGGGGAGGCAAAGAGATGCGAGTAAGGTGGTGCAATAGTGTGATATTATGGTTGGGAAAGAAAATTTGAAAGTGGACCTCATAATGCTACCTATCAATGACTATAATCTGATTCTAGATATGGATTGGTTAGCGAAGCTTGGAGCAAGAGTGGATTGCATGGTCAAGATGGTGCAGTTTGTTAGACCCAGATGTGATGTGCTAGAGTTTAGCGGGAAGTAGGTGAGGAAGTTGAAGTTTCTGATAGCAGGAGCAAAGTCTTGAAAGATGCTGAAGAAGGGTTGCGTAGGGTATCTGGCTTACCTGATCAATATGCCCAAGGATCAGTGTACTTTGGAAAGCACTGAGGTGGTAAAGAACTTCGCAAATGTATTTCTGGTCGAACTCACTTCTCTTCCACCTTCCCAAGATGTCAAGTTCACTACCGATCTAGTTCCTGGAGCTGAGCCATTATAGAAGACTCCTTATCAGATGGTAGAGCTGTATTCAAACGCGAACGAACCGAGCATCACAATTTCAAACTCGAGTTTGAATATAATCGAACATTTTTCGAGTTTATTCATTTATTATTCGATATTAAGTTCGTTTTCTAGTTCATTCGATTATTGTTTGATAATGTTTGAGTTTGAAAAACTTGATTAGCGTTTGAGTTTGAATTGTTCGAGTTCACTTTTTCTTTTAATTTTAAAATTTATAAAAATAATAATTCAAATTTTAACTAAATTAATTGAATATTAAAAAATTAAATAAATATACAACAATATAATTAATATTAATATTATAATTACAATTAAGATTCATTAAGAATAAATCTTAATATTGTAAAATAAATAAAATATTAATATAATATAATTAATTTGTATAAACACAAAATATGTTCGGGAACGTTCGAATATGTTCGTGAACATGTTCGAGTTCGTGTTTGAGTTCATTCGTTTATTAAACGAATGAGCCTTATTCGAATACGAATGAGTTCGAACGAATTTTTGTTCGCGAACGTTAGGTTTGTTTATAGCTCTATTGGATGGCGCCCACAGAATCAAAAGAATTGAAGGAGCAACAGGAGGAATTAGTCAAGAAAGGGTAAATAAGGCCTAATACATCGCCTTGGAAAGCCCCGGTGTTATTTGTCAAGAAAAAGGATGAGACGCTGAGGTTGTGCATAGACTATAGAGGGCTGAATAACCTTATGATCAAGAACAAGTATCCCCTACCTTTGATTGATGAGTTGTTAGATCAGTTGCAAGGCGCTTGTTATTTTTCCAAGTTGGATATCCGGCAAGGTTATTACCAGGTGCGAATCAAAGAGCAGGATATTCCCAAGACAGCTTTCAACACTAGATGTGGGCACTACGAGTTCGTGGTGATGCCATTCATAATAACCAATGAACCGCCATTTTCATGGATCTTATGCACAGGATTTTTCAACTGTACTTTGATAAGTTTTTGGTAGTGCTCATAAACGATATTTTGATATACTCGAAAAGTCCTGAGGAGCATGCTGAGCATCTGAAGTTAGTACTGAAGAAGTTGAGAGAGCATCAAATTTATGGCAAGTTTTGCAAATGCAAGTACTGGTAAGATTCGGTGGCCTTTTTTGTCACATGATATCTAAAGATGGAATCAAGGTGGACCCGTAAAAAGTTGAAGCTGTCTCGAATTGGAAGCAACTGGATAGCGTAACTGAGATTAGCAGTTACCTTAGATTGGCGGGATACTACCATTGGTTTATCAAGAACTTCTCTACACTAGCTATGCCGATGACTCGATTACTAAGGAAAAACGTGCCATACGTCTGGAATAATAAGTGTGAGAAGATCTTTTAAGAGCTTAAAAGCAGATTGATGATGGCACCAGTGTTGAGCTTACTCGAAGAAGGTAAAGCCTATTCCTTGTATACCGATGCTTCTAGGGAACGTCTAGGGGTGGTGCTGATGCAAGACAAAAAAGTTATTGCTTATGCTTCGAGGAAGTTGGAGCTGCATGAGGTGAACTATCCAATGCATGATTTGGAGTTGGCTGCAATGGTGTTTGCTTTGAAAAAATGGCAACACTATTTGTATGAAGTGGAGTATGAGGTCTTCCCGGATCATAAGAGCTTGAAGTATATATTCATGCAATAGGACTTGAATTTAAGAAAGAGAAGGTGAATGGACTTCTTGGAGGAATACAAGTGTCTAATTAACTACCATCCGAGGAAAGCTAATGTGGTAGCTAATGCACTGAGTTGGAAGCTGAGGATGGCTAGCTTAAGGGTGCAAGAAGTTCAAGTAGTACAAGAATTCTTGGGACAAAGGGCAGAAGTGGGGAAAGGGAAGATTAGCTTGAGCAACCTGAAGTTTGAACCTGAGTTGGGGTAAGAGATTGGTGTGGTGTAGTGGAATAACCAAGAGTTTAAGACTTTCAAGGCAAAGGAAGAAAAGAAAGGAAATATGGAGTTTCAACCTAATGAGGCTGGAGTGTTATATTTTTGGGAACGGATGTGTGTGCCAAATGATCAAGTGTTGCCATGGAGGATAATGGACAAGGCTTACAGAAGTAAGTATGCTATTCATCCAGGAGAAGTGAAGATTTACTAAGATTTGAAGAAGGCCTATTGCTGGCCGGGAATGAAAAGGGATATGGTGCAGTATGTTTCTTCTTGCTTGACATGTCATAAGGTAAAAACGGAGCATAAGAAGGCGGCAGGGCTACTGCAACCATTGCCTATTACTGAGTGGAAATGGCAAAGGTGATAATGGCTTTTGTTACCGGGCTGCCGATGTTGGAGACTATGAAGGATGCTGTATGGGTTGTGGTTGATAGGTTGACCAAGACTGCATATTTTATCTCGGTAAATATGAAGGACTCTATGGAAAATTTGGCTATGACTTATATTCGGGAAATGTTTAGATTGCATGGTGTACCATTGAGTATTGTATCCGACAGGGATCCTAGATTTACCTCAAGGTTTTGGCCAAATTTCAAGAGTTAATGGGAACGACTCTGAAGCTCAGCACTTTTGCTCATCCGCAGATAGATGGACAATCCGAAAGAGTCATCCAGATATTGGAGGATATGCTTAGGGCTTGCATGTTGGATTTTGGGGATAAGTAGTTGGAATGCATACCGTATGCCAAGTTGTCCTACAACAATAGTCATCAGGCATCAATTGGAATGGCACCCTATGAAGTGTTGTACTGGCATAATGTCAAGTACCGTTGTATTGGGGTTAGACAGAGAAAGGTCAAATCAGCAAGTCTAAGGACGTGAATATTGATTAAATGGCTGACAAAGTGAAGATGATAAGAGAGAGGCTAGAAACCGTACAAGGGCGACAGAAGAGTTATGCCAGCAATAGAAGAAGGGAGTTGGAGTTCCAAGTAGGAGATCAGACTTTTCTAAAAATAATGCCTAGCAGAGGAATTCTGAAGTATCCTAAAGTAGGGAAACTAAGTCCTAGATATTTAGGACCATTTATGGTGATTGAAAGGATTGGACCCGTAGTGTATTAGTTGGAGCTGCTAGAAGGGTTAGCGGGGATTCATGATGTGTTTCATATGTCTCGGTTGAAGAAATACTACCCTGATCCAGAGCATGTATTGAATAAGATGCCATTGATTCTTTAGCCTAAGCTAAGCTATGTGTAGAGACCAATTAAAGTTCTAGGTCGCAGTGTCAAGATGTTGAGGAATAAGCAAATTCCTATGATGAAGATTTTAGGAGATCATCATGGTTCTTATGATGCAATATGGGAGATTGATGATTGGGTGAGAAGGAAGTATCCGAGTTTTCTTTAGAGGGATAGCACCCAAAATTTCGGGGCGAAAATCTCTTGCGGGAGAGAGGATGTAATACCCCGTATTAAACCACCTTTATTATGTGGGAAAAGTCATGAACGTCATAACATTCTATATTGCATTTGGTAATTGGAATTATTATCATGAATATATGAGTTGCATGAGTTTACAATTTCTTGAATTTATTTATTATGATGTAGTAGTGTTAGCTGGGCTTTTGTTTTAATTGAGGAAATTTATTAGGAATGAAATAAAGTGATGGTGGGAGTTAAGGGAATTTATTGGGGGAATAGTTAAACAAGAGTTGTTGCAATCTAATGGATAAGACTTGGTGTTTAACTCTTGGTGGGCTTGAGTTCGAATCCCAGCTATTGCAAATCCTTTCGTTTCATTTATTTTATTTTCCGTAATTTCCTAAGCTTGGCCGAAATTTCCTTAGAGTAGCCGCCACCTTGGTGACCAATTCCTAAAATTTTAGGAGTGTGAAATATCTTGGGATTCTTTTATAAAGGATTTGAAAATAAAGTAAATTATTGATTTTAATATTCTATCATAATCTTTTAGAGAATTTTAAATATTGCAAATCTGGAATTTTAAGTATCTTATTAAGAAATAAAATACCTAATGCTATACCTTATTTTAATATGGTGGCCGCCACATCTTAAAGGAGATAAGTCTCCATATTTTAATTTTTTTCAAAGAAATTTTTAAAAGAAAATAAGAGGATAAAAGCTGGATTTTAAATGAAGCATTTATCCTTTGGATTATGGCTTTTTAAATATAAGGGAAGAATAAAAGAAATTTCAGCTTTATCTTCAAGAAAACCAGATTTTTATCTTGAATAATAATTATCTATTAGCTTTTTAAAATTACTCAAAATAATATATGTAGTTAATTAAATTATTTCTGATCAAATAACTTAATTCCTTCTTGCTATTTTTTGGAAAATAAATCATAAGCTGCTGCCACCTTAAGAGCTAGTTAAGATCAACTTAAACTCTAAAAAAACCTAGGATAAGATAACCAAGATAACCTTAACCAACTAGGACTTTGTGATAGCCCAAAAACATAAGAATTTCTCCCTTCCTTGCTCCAGAAATTTGGCCACAACACACATACAATATGCTCAAAAATTCGAGACCAAAACACTCACAAACTCGCCCTTGTCATTGAGCAAAAATGCAGCTGCACACAAACCTCATTTCTTCTCTTATTCTCACCTCATCAAAGACCGAAACCAGCCATTCTTTTGGTTACCTTAAGCACAAAAAACACAGCAATAACACCTCCCAATCACTGATCAATTTCGGTTAATCAAGAGAGGACCTAAGCTACCTAACTTGTTCTTGTGATTAAGAGTCCATAACAAGATAGGACTTCTCCAAACACTCAAACACCAAAACCCAATCTTTTCAATTCAGAAAGCCATGAAAATCCCACTCTCTAAAACCCTCAAACCCATGAAATAAGCAACCTTCTGCTTTTCTAAAATTTCGGCTAGCACAGTCCAAGACCAAAGCAAAACTGAAACAACACATAAGGTAAGCAACCTCCAATCTTTCTATCCATCTCTCCTTTCATTCATTCTTTCTTTTCCCCTCCTAAATCACGTCCAAAAGGACTGACTTCCCCCTTTTCATGGTGAATCTCAATCAAAGAGAAACTAGGCGGACCAGCTACTTTTCCTCTCCATTGAACTCAAGCTAATCACCAAGAAGTTGCCATGTTCTTAAGTCTATTTCACTAAGAGGTAATTAAGATCCTATCTTTAGTGATTTAAATGGCTTTGATCTTTAACGTATTGCCTTATGAATGCTTATAGAATCCAGCATGAAAACATGAATGGATTAGAATGATAAATATGACGATGCAGGACATAGACAAATCATGTATGAAATAGGACATTGATGTATCTTATCATGATAAATCTATATCTATGCTATGTTTGCTGAGATGAGATCTTTTAACGTTATTGGAACTGATTATGATGATTTTATGCTAGTTGAATATAGGAGTTGTCATATTGAGGTTTGATTTGGATGAATGCACGTTTAGTATCAATAGCATGACAAGAGGAAAATATGAATGTAATATGATGAGTTGATCAATTTAAAAGCTTTGCATTGATAGTGGCTAGGTAGTGTGTGATTTAAGTTTTGATTTTGGAATTGTTGATACTAGATAAGGAATGAGTGGAAGTAAGGGCAATTGAGTTGGGTTAAGCTGTTAATTTATCCAAGTTAGTCCCTGCATAACCGTTTTGATAAATGTTACATGTTTGCAAGCATTTTTCACAATGTTATTTGGAATTGATGTTAATATGATGATTGACAAGAGGATTGAAACATTGGTTGAACATGATGAGTTATATTGTGATGTTTTGATACTTGAGTTAGAAAGGTGGATGTCTTACTTTCGAAAAGAGTTTATCAAATTTCAACTATTCAAACTGAAAAATGATTTCTTACTATATCTAAATGATTTGGAAACGCTATTGTGAAAAACCACGTTTTATACTCAAGCTAATTAAAGAATTTCAAATATGGGAAAATGATTCTACCTCTAAATGCGAAGCGTTGAGTACTTACCGGGGATAGGCTAGTGGTATTTATCTTGAAAAGCAAGAGTGAGTCTTTTGGCAGAAGGCCACTGTTGGGTATATCAGGCTCGTATCGTATACAGCGCAGCAGAAAATAAAACGAGATACCTTCCCAGGACTCGTCTATATGTGGAGAACAAGGCATAAAGAGAGTAAAGGTAACAACTTTTACTTTGCGTGATCGTCCAAAGAACAAAAAATTTCTTCTTCAAGTTGAGGCGCAATCCAGTAATCCTCGTGATCAACCTAAATGTGAGTTGAATGTCTAACTACTATAATCACAATGTGTGATTATCTTTAATAGTAATCCACATAGAGGATACACTCAAGCACCAAAATTTCCTGTGCTAGCAGAAAAAGATGGCGGCTAGGGTTCTTTGATCAAGACCATATCGAGACAGATAGATAGAAGAGAGAATGTTCGTGGCTGTTCTTTTATGTGTTGTTTAGCTAGGACTTTTCGTGTGTTACATATACTATATATTACACACAATTTCCCTCCCAAAACTGAGAATTCTAATCCTTTTTGAATTCCCTAATTATAATTGGAAATATCAAGTTCCCACAATTATAACTTGGAACACAAATTATAACTAATTATAATTTGTCCACAACAACTTCTCTTTCTCTCAATCAACCCCACTATGTTATCAAATAACATCTTGAGTATACAATCCTTTATTGTGTATGACCTACTGGGTTTTCCAGTCAATTGGTAGTGAACATGAATTAATCCAAATATCTTTGAGATTAACAATCCATAATTAATTAGAATTAATCCTATTAAATCTAATCAGGATTGTTTTATTAATTCATCAATTAATAAACCCATATTCCCATGTCATGAGCAGTATCTAGCAATACATCATGGCCACCCAAGAGTCCAGGAAGTCAAGTGGCTTTACATGAACCCTTCAATAACAAACTTCAGTGCAATTAACTCATTTCACCATACAATATCTCATTCGGTTTGGAGTACGGAATTAGTACCAACACACTCCAGAAATAATTCAGGCTCGAATACATTAGTACTTGTACCAGGAACCCACTACTCTAGATATGTATCAATTGGAACTATTTTCAATACACAATTGCCTTGGCCAAGGACTTCTCGAGTAGTAATTCCTACAAGTGGCCGTGAGATATTTGCCCTTACTATTAGGAGTGGTGAGTCCTTTATTGACCCTCTCAACTATATTCATTTACCTCACAATGTACCTAATATCCATCCCATAGACGGCCCTCAATTGAGTTCTGGAGATTGCAATTAAAGTATAAAGCTCAGCAAACAAAGTACCTTGGATATCTCAAGTCCAAGGATACTTGCACGTTTGCTATATTGAGATTATATTACTGGCACTAAATAGTTATCCATGTGATTATCTCAAAGGTAGGTCATGAAATGAACTTGTTCCATTAACAAGTATCCATGTGTTAACTTTGAGTATCTCAATACTCACGGTTATGAGAACCACGACCTGATCAAATCAGGAAGTCTAACATATGCTAGTCTTGATACATTAATGATGTCTTGTCTCATTAATATTATGACTAGGGACTATTTAGATACTAACACCATCTAGTGTTATAGGAATCTCATATTATGTTCTCTATCACAATTTCCTTAACACAATGTTGTACTAGGGACTTTATCGAGCAGTTATATTACTTAAAGTAAATAAAAGAAATTTTAAGATAAATAATGACTTTTATTAAAATAAAATGTGTCATATACAGCGTACAAGTGATTACCTCTGGGGCACAACACTATCAGCCACCTCTAGAAAATGAACTTAACTTAGATAGATGACAGTACTACTTAGTCTGGCCGGTCCGAGCTAGCATATTAGTCCATGTGGACATTGTTTATTCGGATTGGACAACCAGAGTATTAGGTATAGAGATAGAGCAGTATCTCACCCTAGCGGGAGAATCCCCCACTACTCATTGTTGAAAGAATACTTTGGGACTCTATCATGGTGGTAACCATGATATGAATTGTGATACTATTATTTGAATCATTGCTAATCCCTACTTAATGAGTTTATGAATATGATGAAATGATGATTTGTAGTGAACAATTTTGGATTCATTTAGCAAGACTTCTTGTATAACTACTAACGTTGAAATTAACTTGCAAATACGATTTTGTAACTTTGATAAACCTGTTTGCTTGAAATGGTTGTATTTGACACTTGCACACATGGGACTTATATTCAAGTAAGTCCTTGCATAACTATTTTACTAAATATTGTATGTTTGCAAGTCTTTTGTACAATGATACTGAATTGGTGTCAATATGATGATTGAAATGATGGTTGAAACATGATGAAATGATATTATTGTGGTATTTTGATACTTGGATTGAGAATATGTATATTTGAATCTCTAAAGGATTTTGTCAAATTTCAACTTTTAACTGAAAATGTTTTCCTTTCCTTTATCACTAAAACGTTTTGAAAAGCTTAATATGAGAACCACGTTTTGCAAAGACAAGGTAAACAAAGAATGTGAAAACAAGGGTAATGATTATGCACTTTAATGGTGAGCGCTGAGTACTCAGAGGGGGTAGGCTAGTGGAACTAGTCTTGGAGAGTTAGAGTGAGTCTTCTAGCAGGAGGCCACCTCTAGAAGAGGAACTCTACTTAAAGAGATAATAGTACTACTTATTCAGGCCAGCCCGAGCTAATCATGATATGGATGATAGTACTACTTAAAGAGATGGAGGAGTATCTTACCCTAGTGGGTGGATCACCCACTGCCTTGTGCTGAACAGTTACACTAGGAAGCTATAATGGTGGTAATCATGATATGGACTTTGATATTATTATTGAATCATTGCTAATCCCAACTTTTTGAATCAACGGTATTAATGAGTGGTCGATTTATTGAGAATTGTTTTGAATATGATGGCCATTGCTCCACTTAATAGCTATTTATTGATTAAAAATGGGTTGCAAGAATATTTTGTGGTTTTGAGAAGCCTGCATACATGAAATGTTTAATTTTGACATCCGGACACACAAGACTTACTGAGATGCTATGCTCATACTATTTTATAACATGTTTTCAGGGGAATAAAAAATTGAGCAAGATGAAGGAATAAGCAATGAGTGTTCAATTTATTTTATTTTTCCTTGAAATTCTTTTGAGAGACAATTGTTAGTTCTGAATTTTAGACTTGTATAAGTTTTGATTTTGGATGTAATCATATTATCGATTCTTTTTATTTTAGGTAATTTTCTTTTGTACCTCATTGTAAAGACCCCTAGTCGTTTGGGCAGGGTGACATCTCCGCCCTCTTTGGGTATATAGGTAGCACCCTATGAAGTATTGTACAGACGGAAATGTCAAGTACCGTTGTCCTGGGGTTGGACAGAGGATAGACAAATCATCAAGTTTGGCAAAGTCAATAATGAAGAAATGGCAGATAAAGTAAAGATGATAAGAGAATGACTGAAAGAAGCTCAGAGCCGACAGAAAAGTTATGCAAGTAACATAAGGAGAGAATTAGAGTTTCAAGTGGGAGATCGGACCTTTCTGAAGATAACGCCTAGTAGGGGTATTTTGAATCACCCTAAAGATGGGAAGCTGAGTCCAAGTTGTTTAGGACCATTTCCGTTGATCGAAAGAATTGGACCTATAGCATATAGGTTGGATTTGCCAGAAGGGTTAGTGAGAATTCATGATGTTTTCCTTGTGTCTCAGTTGAAAAAATACAACCCTGATTCGGATTTTGATCTCAATGAAGAGCCGCTAATACTGCAGCCTGATCTAAGCTACATCGAGAGACCGATTAAGATTTTGGACCAGAGTGTCAAGATGTTGCAAAATAAGCGAATACCTATGGTGAAGATTTTGTGGGATCATCAAGGTATTCTGGATGTGACGTGGGAAACATAAGAATGGGTGAAAAGGAAATATCCAAATTTTCTCTAAAGGTATAATGCCCTAAATTTTAGGACAAAATTTTTTTAAGGGGGAGACGATGTGATACCCTGACTAAAACCACCCTTATTTTTAATTCTTGGTGACTTGAGTTCAAATCCCGACTCCTGCAAGCCTTTTCTTTCTTTTCCCTAATTTATTTCCTTTTTCTCTAATTTCTCTACTCTTGGCCAAAATTCCTAGGGTTGCCGCCTTCTTTGATTCCCAACTCCTAAAATATATTAGTGTATCATCTTGGGTATTTGATAAAAAGAATTAAAATAAATTAAATTCCTATTATCTCTTAGTTTAATATTTTATCATATTCTTTTTGGGAATTTTAAATATTTCAAAATCTGAATTTTAAAGCTATTATCTAGGTGTTTATTAAGGAAATAAAATATAGGAATATCTATCTTGAATGCTCATGGTGGCCGCCCACTTTTAATTTGGAGAAAAGCCTCCATAATTTAATTTTCTTTAAAGAACTTTAAATAAAATAAAAGGGAAAAAAGGTGAAGAATAAATAAGGAGTTTTTGAATGAGGCAATTATCTCTTGGATTTATGGAGTTTTAAAAAATAAGGTGAAGAATAAAAGAAATTTCAGCTTTACCTTATTAAAAACCAGATTTTATCTCCAAATATAATTATTCTCTAATTACTTAATTTTATTTAAAGTGATTTATGGTATCAAATAAATTATTTCTTGGTTAAATATCTTATTTTCATTTCTTGAAATATCTGGAAAAATAGACAACCTAGCCGCCACAGCTTGGTAGCTAGTTTAGCTCAACTTAAACTCTTCACGCTTGAGATAATTCTATCCAAGATAACCTACAACTAGTCAAATTTTATTTAGAAAATTAAAACCAGAAAATTTCCTTTTCTTTTCTCCACAATTTTGGCCACAATATACACACACATAAGCACAAAAATTGCAAGTCCTAGATACTCTCAAACTCTCTTCTTGTTTAGCCAAAATTAACACACACAAGACCTCATTTTTCTCCTCTCAATTTCGTCCAAGACAAGACCAAACATCAGCCCTCTTTCTTCTCACTTTTCTCTCATATTTTTGACAAAAAATGGAGCCAAAATACCACCACAGTCTCTTTCTACTCATTGCTCAATTTGCCAAACCAAGAAAAGGGAAAAGCTGCCATTTTTCTTATTGTTGTGTTTAGGTGTCCAAAACAAGGTGGAACTCTTCTAAACACCAAAACCTAACCATTTATCTTTATCAAATTAGCAATATAACATACCCTAAGCCTGCCCAATACATGAAAAAGGCAGCCTCCCATCCTCTCCAACATTTCGGCCAGCACATACCCATACTCCACCAAAACCGAAATGTATTCCTAAGGTAAGCAACGCTTCAACCCTTCATCAACTCTTTTTCAATTCTTCTCTTCTTCTTCTCCTAAATCATGATCAAAAGTCACTATTTTCCCCTATTTCTTGAGACTTTCGAACATGAAGATCAAGGTGAACCAATCATCTATTCTCCTCAAAGTGAACTTAACCAATCACATTTGCTTCATTGATTTACTTTTCTATGAGGTAATTGAGACTTAATTCCTACTATTTTAAATGAGTTTGCTTGTTAAGTGATGTTATTATGTATGGAGTTTAGCATGAAAAGCAAGAATTGATGGGATTTTTTAGTTTAATGGTGCAAATATTGATCTAGGTTTATATGGATCAAGAGTATTGTTATATTTTGCTATCTTGAATCTATCCTATGTAGGTTAAAAATGCGACCTTTTGATTCAAATGGGGTTATTATGTGGGTTTAATAATAGTTGAATATTGGACTTATCATGTTGATGATTTGAATTGAGTATATGAATGCTTAATCATAAGTACCATAACAAGGAAAGGTTATAGGCATAGATTAATGATTTGATCTGTGTCGATGCCATCAATGATTTATGTCAATGATCATGGGGATTCATGTTGCATGAAATGAGAGTGGGTGTAATATTTGGATTCTAAATATAGAATCATTGATTCTAGATAAGGAAGAGGTTTGAAGTGAGGGCAAGCATTAGCTTTAGTTTGACTATTTGGATTATTCAAGTAAGTCCCCGTATAACTACTTTGTTAAATGGTACTCGTGTTTGCAAGTCAACTATTTTTTGTCAGCCTGTTCACTACCAAATACATCGCATCCTTATGAGTCTTCGTCATTGATAGTCCGATGACAAAATCCATAGTCATCTCCTCCCATTTCTACTTTGGAATTGGTAACAGTTGCAACAACCTAGCAGTTTTCTTGTGTTCCACCTTAACTTTCTGACAAGTCGAACATGTAGACATATATTGTATTACCCCATGTTAAACCACCTTTATTATGTGGGAAAAGTCATGCATGTCATAGCATTTTACATTGCATTTGGTAATTTGAACTATTCTTATGAATATATGAGTTCCATGAGTTTACAATTTCTTGAATTTATTTATTGTGATGTAGTAGTGTTAGCTGAGCTTTTGTTTTAATTGAGGAAATTTATTAGGAAGGAAATAAAGTGATGGTGGGAGTTAAGGGAATTTATTGGGGGAATAGTTAAACAAGAGTTGTTGTGGTCTAATGGATAAGACATGGTGTTTAACTCTTGGTGGGCTTAAGTTCGAATCACAGCTATTGCAAATCGTTTCGTTTCTTTTATTTTATTTTCTGTAATTTCCTAAGCTTGGCCAAAATTTCCTTAGAGTAGCCGCCACCTTGGAGACCAATTCCTAAAATTTTAGGGGTGTGAAATATCTTGGGATTGTTTTATAAAGGATTTGAAAATAAAATAAATTTTTATTTTTGATATCTTGTCATAATCTTTTAGAGATTTTTCAATATTACAAATCTAGAATTTTAAAAGCTATATCTAAGTAATTTATTAGGAAATAAAGAATATTAATATATAGCTTGTTGTCTTCAAAGTGACTGCCACTTTTAAAGGAGATAAGTCTCCATATTTTAATTTTCTTTAAAGAGTTTAAAGGGAAAATAAATGGATAATTCTGGTGCTTAAAATTCAGCCTTTATCCCTTGGATTTATGAATTTTCAAAATTAAGGGGAGGGATAAAGGAAATTTCAGTTTTATCTTCAAGAAAACCAGATTTTTTTTTTCTATCTTGTGAAATAATTATCTATTAGTTATTTAAATTTACTCAAAATAATTTAGGAAGTTAATTTAATTATTTCCTTATCAAAAATCTTATTTTATTCATGTAATATTTCTGGAGAAAAACCATAAGCTGGCCAGCACCTTAAGAGCTAGTTAAGCTCAACTTAAACTCTCGAAAAACCTAGGATAAGATATCCAAGATAACTTTAATCAATTAGGACTTTGATTTGGCCGAAAAACACCAGAATTTCTCCCTTCCTTTCTCCAATAATTTGACCACAACACACACGACCTGCATGAAAATTCCAAACCAAAACACTCACAAACCCTCTCTTGGTATTGAGAAAAAATGCAGCTGCTCACAAAACCTCTTTTCTTCTCTTATTCTCGCCTCAACAAAGACTGAAACCAGCCATTCTTCTCTCCCTTTTCTCTCTAGACTTTTGGTCACCATAAGCACAAAAAACACAGAAGCAACATCTCCAAATCACTGACCAATTTCAGCAACCAAGGAAGGACAAAAACTGTCCAACTTGTTGTTCTAATCAAGAGTCCATGACAAGGTTCGACTTCTTCAACCACTAAAACACCAAAACCTAATATTTTCTATTCATCAAAGAATTAAAATTCCCACTCTCTAAGGCTCTCAAACTCACAAAACAAGCAGCTTTCTGCTTTCTCAAAATTTTGGCCAGCACCCTTCAAGAACAAACCAAAACCCAAACCACATTCAAGGTGAGCAATCTCCGAACCTTATATCTATCTCTCTCTTTATTCTTTCTTTCTTTTCTCTCCTAAATCATGTCAAAAGGGACTTGTTTCCTTCCTTACTTCGTGAATCTCAACCAAGAACATCTAAGCGGACCAACCTCTTCAAACCTCCATTGAACTCAAGCTAATCACGGATGAGTGGTCCTGTTCTTAAGTCTATTCCGGTAAGAGGTAACTAGGACCTTATCTTTGTTGATTTAGATAGCTTTAAAGTATTGACTTATGAATGCTTATAGAGTCTAGCATGAAAGCATGAATGGATTAGAATGATAAATATGATGGTGCTAGATACAGATAAAGCATGTATGAAATAGGACATCCTTATATCTTGTGATAATGAATCTAGATCTAGGCTATGTTGGCTAAGATGAGAACTTTTAATGTTAATTAGGCTAATTATGATGATTTAATGATGAATGAATATAAGAGTTGTCATATTGTGGTTTGATTTGGATGAATGCATGTTTTATGATCAATAGCATGGCAAAGGAAAATTATGAATATAATATGATGAGTTGATCAATTTAAATGCTACGCATTGATAGAGACTACGTAATGTGTAGTTTGAGTCCTGATTTTGGAATTGTTGATACTAAATAAGGAAAGAGTTGAAGTAAGGGCAATCAGTTGATTTTGGTTTAGCTGTTGATTTATCCAAGTAAGTCTCTACATAACCATTTTGATAATTGTTACATGTTTGCAAGCATTTTGTATAATGATATTTGGAATTGATGTCAATATGATGATTGACAAGAGGATTGAAACACTGGTTGATTATGATGAGTTATACTGTGATGTTTTATATACTTGGGTTGGAAACGTGGAAGTCTTACTTTCTAAAAGAGTTTGTCAAATATCAACTGTTCAAACTGAAAAACGATTTCTTACTCGATCTGAATTATTTGGAAATGCTATTGTGAAAAAACCACATTTTGTAGTTAAGTTAATCAATGAATTTAAAATAAGGGAAACTTATTCTGCCCCTAAATGGGAAGCATTGAGTACTTAGTGGGGGTAACCTAGCGGTACTAGTCTTGAAGAGTAAGAGTGAGTCTTTTGGTAGGAGGCCACCACCAGAAGATAAACTCAACTAGGAGATGCGACAGTACTACTTAGTCAAGTCTGTCTGAGCTAGCATATTAGTCCATGTGGACATTGTTTATTGGAATTGGACAACCAAAGTGTTAGTTGTAGAGATGGAAGAGTATCTCACCCTAGTGGGAGGATCCCCCGCTGCCCATTATTGAAATGTTACATTGGGACGCTATCATAATGGTAACCACAATATGGATTGTGATACTATTATTTGAATCCTTGCTAATCTCTACATAATGAGTTTATGAATATGAGAAAATGATGATTTATTGTGAACTGTTATTGATGAAATTGACTTGCAGACGTGATTTTGTGATTTTGATAAACCAGCATGCACAAAATGTTTGTATATGACATTTGCACACACGGAACTTACTGAGATGCTAATCTCTCACCTCTTTATATAATGATTTTAGGAGAGTGCTTATACTAAGTAGGTTGAAGAAATAAGAGATGATCTTCTATTTATTTATTTTATTTTAACTTGTATTTCTTTCAAGAGATGTTCGTTCGTTTTGAATTCTCGGACTTGTATAAATTATACCTTCAAATGTAATAAGATTATTTCATTATTTTATTTAGTTAATTTTCTTTTATACCTCGTTATAAAGACTATTGGTCCTCTAGATGAGGCGACATCCCCCCCTATCTGGGTACGTAGGTAGTGGGGTATTACATATATCGAGCAACATCGTTCTTCATTCCAGACCATCAAAAATCTTCCTTCAAATCATGGTACATATTCACCTCCCCAGGGTGAGTTGCGTACTTACTCTTATGGGCCTCATCTAATATTTTCTTCCTCGACTTTGTGTCCTTCAGTACACACATTCTATCCTAGAAATACAACACACCAATCTCATTTGTTTGAAAATCTTCTCATTTTCTCTTGACTTCCCTATCCTTGAAAATTTGAAACTCTACATTGTCATACTGTACTTTGATAATTTTCCTACTTCAAATTGGGTTTCAATCCCAGGTTACTTATGCAAATCTTCTTCTCTTGAACATCTACCTCCTGACCCAGTATTTTCTACACAGCTTGCACTTCCTATACTCTCAAATCATCCATTTTCACTTTCCAACTCAGTGTATTTGCCACTACATTGGCCTTGCCAGGATGATAATTAATGGGGTACTTGTATTCTTCCAAAAAATCTATCTATCTTTGTTGTCTAAGATTTAGATCCTTTTAAGTGAAAATGTATTTTAGACTATTATTGTTGGTAAAGACTAGATATGACCTTGTGTGGGCTTTCTCTTGGTGTTGTAAGTCATTTAGTTGTTTTGTATTCAGCTCAACCAAATGGAACCAAAATAGATATTCTTCTAGAGATAAAAATGAGAAAGTGAAATAACAACCTACCCTCTATCAAATCCTTGAAGAACTAAGCTTTAAAGACCCTCAAGAAATGTAGAAAGTTCTATTATAATCTCACCCCAATATCCTTGAAGTAACTAAGGCAAATAAGAAGAAGTAGAATAAAGAAAATAGGCATCCAAATAATGAAATTCAAACAAACCTTAGAAGAACAAAGAAATTAAGACCCATTCAAAGAAAGCACAATGGATTATCCAAAAGATTTTATGGACTCATTCATAAGGAGGACTAACCCTTAAGTATGGTCTTGAATAAGATGAATAAGGAGGCTAGGGCCTCTTAAGGTTCTCTCTCAAATTTGAATTCAAGTGTGTGAATTATGTTGTCAAATCACTAAAGGTGCTATTTATACTATCCTAACCCTAGCTAAGTTATCCTTGAGGTTCTATTATAGTTTAGAGTCATAATAAGTCTTTACAAGCAATTAAAATTGAAAAAAACCGGAGAAAACATTAAAAACGCAGGGCAGTCGTTGGCTGCCCACGGGGAAGCTGGTGCCTGCTACGTCCCATGAAGCTGGCACTGGTTGTGCACAGCCTTCGGGCCGATTTAAGTTGCTATTGAGGTATTGTTAGGCAGATTGGAGTCATTGCCGGTTTGGCTGCTTGGAGTCTGTGCCGGCTGTCCACTGGAAGGCCTCTCTTGGTCAAGTTTCATCCCCTTTGATGCTAGCTTGAGTTCTTCTTGGGGTCCTTCTTGGATGGTTGTCAACATGAACTCTTAGCTAGCTTCTTCAACCTTCCAAGCCTCTTCCATCCTCAAGTATGGTTTGATGAGCAAGTGGAAATCATCTTGAATTTCTTAGACCTAGCTCTTGTCATTGGTTCTTGTCCGTGCATGGTCAAGCTTCCCCCTTCTCGATCTTGACCTCCATGATGAAGTGGAGCCTCATCACACTATCCACAATGACACTACAAAGGGTCTTGTTGGATTGGACACCTAGAGTAGAAAATGTTCTCTCTTTATTACTGATCTTGATCCTTAATGGCTTGTAAATTTAATAATCTTCTTGTGACTCCCACAAAAGAGTATTCTTGACCAACAACATTTCCTTCATCACTTTCCTCGCTCCATTTCCCTTTTGGTCTCCTTGGGATCTTTCTCCTTCTTCTTCTTTATCGGTAGAAACCTTACCATAGGGATTAGTATACATCGCTCTCTTGCTTGGGCACTCATGGGAAGTAGGTCCAAATCCAAGCCACTTAAAACACTTGATATCCCTATTCCTTTGTGGCCTCTCCATAGCTTTTCCCTTGTCCTTGTTCCATCCTTCTCTAAGTTTCCAATCCTCCCTAGGCTTCCAATCCTCTCTTGGTTTCCAAGACTCCCTTGGTTTGTTGAAGTCCCATTGGAATGGTTTAGGGGCTTCATCCTTCTTAATTGGCACATTGCTAGTTGTGTTGGGGTTTGGAAGTGGTGGTCTAGTAAATGCCCTTCTCTTTAATTACCTCTCAATCTTCATAGCGGCATGTACTATATCCTCCAATCGATTATAGGGATGCAATTCTACCAAAATTTGCAATTTTCCTATTTAATCCTCCAAAGAACGTTGCACTTGTTGCTCTAGGATCCTCAATGATTTGAGCTCTCATCAACATTACTTCCATTTCTTTATAGTAATCTTTCACACTCTTATTCTCTTACTTAAGTGATTGGAGCCTTTTCTAAAGATCATTGTAGCAATGGTGTGGTATACACCTTGCTCTCATCGTATATTTGAACAAATTCCAACTAGCCACGGTTTCCACTCCCATTTGTCTCCTTTGTGCACTAACTTGCTCCCACCAAACCAAAGCATACTTCGAAAATCCCAAAATAGATAACCTCACTTTTTACCTCTCACTATAGGTATGACTTTCTAGGAATTTCTCCATCTTGCTTTCCCACCTGAAGTATGTTTCAGGGTCATACTTGCCATAGAATGTGGGCACTTTCAATTAGATGTGGTTCAACTCCTTCTCCTCATCATTTTCTTCTCACCCACCTCCTCTATTGCCCCATCCTCTATGGTGTTCCCGAAAGGCTTCAACATATTCCCCCTCATATCATTCATCAACTCCCCTAAACTCTCTTTATAATGCCCTTAGGCTATTCCCACCATTCCTTCCTTGGCCTCTACCTCATCCTCCTCTCATACTATGTCTTCCCTCTCTTGTAGGAGCTTGTTGGAATACCCCAATAGACTAGGAATTCTTCCCACTCTTCCCCTTACTGGGAATTCAACGGAGGAGTATGGGCATCACCATCCCTCATCCATGGGCTAGGTGCATCGAATCGTTCTTGGCCTCTTATTTGTGCAACGGTAGAAGACTGTCCAAGATGATTTATCAACTCCCTTGACTTATTTTTGAACTCACTTTGAATGTAATACCCCGCCCAAAACCACCTTTGACTATGGGAAAAAGTCATGCATTGCATAGAATTTCGCATTTTATGTGGTAGCTTAGAATTATTTTATTTGCATGGATGCATGTGAATTTTTCCGTTGCTCTTGCATTTGAATTAATTGATGTGAAATAGTTGTGTTGTTAAAGATTTGGATAAGGGAGGTTTGGTCGAAGATTTGGAAGGATGAGTATTGGGGGATGGTGAGAAGTGATTGAAAAAAATAATTAGTATTGGAGTTGTTATGGAATAGCGGGGAGGTTGGTGATTTCCTTTGGTGACCCGAGTTCGAATCCTACCTTTTGTGAAGTTAGTTTCTCTTCTTGAAAAATTCTTTCCTTAGAGTTTCCATGTCTTGGCCGAAAAAGATCTAGCAAACGTAGAGGAATTTTAGTGTCATTATCCCAAGGAAATAAGTCTCTATATTTATTCCCTAAATTTAAGGACCTTGATGTGAATAAAGTTCACTTTTAATTTTCAGCTTTTATTTCTTAGGATTTTCGAAAAAGGAAAAAAAAAAACCCTAGCTAATAAATAAAATTCCAGCTTGATTTTAGCTTAGTGGATGTTACCATGGATAGTTGGAATTAAATAGTCATTTTTCTAGTAGGAAGACTTGTTGATTTTAACCCTAGAATGTTAGCTAAAAATCTGCAAAAAATTCCAGCAAGTGCCGCCACTTCTTGGAGGAACTTTAGCTCAACTCAAACTCTTCCAAAGCTAGGAAATCTTATCCTAAATCCCTTAGCAAATCAGACTTTTATTTCAACCCTAATTCAACTATGATTTTCTTCCTTATCCTAGCAGAATTTCGGCAACTTTGTGTCAACACAAGCTGTCCAAAATTCCAGCACTCCTTAAGTGCAATCCAACTCTCCAAACCCTAGCTCAAAGCACCTAAATACTCCTCATCAATTCAGATAACCTTAGCTGCACAAAATCAGAATTTTATTCTCACAAAACTACAGAAATTCATCCAGTTTATGCCCAGAATTTTTGACAGCTTGTGCAGGAAATTTCGGGCAGCTGTTGTACGCCTATTCCTACTGAAATTCTGCACACACAATCCACCGAAAAACCACAGCTGATCATGCTATTTTTCAGCACCCAAAACCCTCATTTTTTCTCTGAAAATTTCGACAGAACCACAGCTACAACAGACCAGAATTTCTCTTCTTATTGTTCGGCAATTTCATACAGCAAAATCACTGCACGCGCACAAAAATTTCAGATCTTCAAACCTTCTCAAACTCTTCCTTGTTTGGCCCAAAATTCTAAACATAATCAGCCCTTCTCTTGACCAATATTTCGGCCAGCACAAGGGAGCAATTGTAGATTATTTTGTTCCCTTAAACTCACCTAAATTCGGCAGCAAAGAGAGACATCACAAGCTACAATTTTCGCTCTTGCTGTCCAAGAAACCTAAAGCCATTAGGAGTCCTTCTTAGCACCACCATCTAACCCTAAATCAAACTTCTGTAAACCTAGATCATAGTATCCGACACTCCCTCCTTACCACACGAAAATTCCAGCAAATTCTCTTTGCAAATTTTTGAAAAACTCAAGAACTATTCTAAGCAAAAATCGAACACACTTTAAGGTAAGCAAAAATCCTCTCAACCTCTTGATCCCGTTTTCTCTAATGATTCTTTTCTCCTTCTTCTTCCCTTAAATCACGCCCCATAGAGGCTGATTTCATCATCTTCTTTAATTTTCGGTCAAGAGGAGCAAAGGATGTAGCTTTTCTCTTCGTTTCAAGCGAACTCGGGACGATCACCATAGGAGCATCAAAACCTCATTACCCAGTTGTTGCAAGGTAAGGGAATACCCACCCTTGATGTCGAAAGTAATATTTAATGATGTTTATTAGTGGGATGATCATATGGTCATGGTATATGATTTTCGGGGATTGGATAGTTTACTTGGAATTAAATAGGGGATTGCGAATTATTGTGAAAATAAATGAGATTAGAGCATGTTTGAATTAATTGCAACCCTGGTCATGATATTATATGGTTTAAATTAGGAGGATAATTGGGAAAATCAAGCTGTGAATTTATCACGTTTATCTGAGGCATATCAAGTAAGTCCTTACATAAACTCTTTTGTTAAATGTTGTGATGGTCAGTCCTTGCATAAACTTTTTTGTTAAATGTCGTGATGGTAAGTCTATGTCGTGAAGCTTTGTAAAGCTATTATTGAACTATGATTATTTGGGTTGTAAACGTGGATGATTATTCTTTAAGCGGTTTTGTCGAACTAATGATTTTATCAAGAAAACTATTCTTTCCTAAATTTTTAGAAAACTCTTTTAGAGAAAAACCACATTGTACAAAGCCAAGGTGTGGAGATATTTTGAATTAGGAATTGACGGATATGTTCGCTGAGTACTCAATAAGGGTAGGCTAACAATACTAGTCTTGGAGGGCTAGCGTAAGTCTTCTGGCAGGAGGCCACCTCCAGAAGATGAACTCTGCTTGAAAAGGCGACAGTGTTGGTTGGTCAGGCCAATCTGAGCTAGCATTTGTACCTGGTATGGTATTATTTATATTCCCGGCATGGACACCTGGATGGTTTTGTTGGGTGTAAAGATGAAGGAGTATCTCACCCGGTGAGCTGTACACTCACCTTGATCAGAACGCCCAACGTGTGGAAATCTGGTCCGGACAATATGCACAAAGTGTGGTGCCTTGGCCATTTTGTTCTCATGGAGCCCAACGTGTGGTGACATGACTGTTTATTCGAGTGGAGGATTTATTTTGTACAAAGTGTGACAATGAGAAAAATCCACTCCTTCCGAAAAGAGATTGTTTATGACTTGCCAAATTATTTCTACAAATGTTTTGCACTTTGCATACACGTACTATTCAAAACACCATGTGCACACACAGGACTTACTGAGATTTATTCTCACACTGTTTTACATCATGTTTTCAAGAGATAGACTGTGCTAAGTCAGCGGGGCATTGATAGTTCAAGTTTTTCTAATTATGGTCATCTTTGCTTAGGAGACATATGGTGTTTAAGTTGTTGAACGCTTAATTGTGTTTATTTCGTTTTTCTCTAAGTTGAGCCTGATGTAATAAGAGTATTTCTTTATTTATCTTACTTGAAGCTCTTGGAGGTTGCCTTTGTATTTTTATACCTCGTTTTAAAGACCCCTTGTCCTATGGGACGGAGCGACATCCCCGCCCTTTAGGGTACATAGTCGTGGGGTGTTACATTGCATACTCCTCATCATAGCTTGCAAGTCTTCACGCAAACCCCTAGCATCAATTTGTTCTTCTTGAGGTCTGTTAGGGCCACTTGGGTTAGGACTAAAGATCTTTAGATCATGGTCCATGGTGATGGAATATTTACTTACTTATACCTGTAAAACAAAAGAGATTGGAAAGAAAAATAGATCCTCACTTCACTTCCTTGCATGTTGGCTCTCAAAGTTGATCGCTCCATGCTCATGTTTGCTATTTTAGGATCTTTTAATAATAGGCTCACCCTCTTACCTTTTTATCAATACTCATGCCTTCTTATTCAATCCCAATTCTCCCCAATGGCTAAAGTTTTAGTCTAACTTAATGAATTATACAAATCAAAAGAATTTTCCAATTAGGGGGTATTAGGTGAATTTCAACAAATACTTGTTAGGCATCTAAAGCAAATAAGTATTAATTCAAGAATTTCAATAAAAGTGGACTCAATCAACATAAGAACAAACACTTAGACGCACAAGGAAACACCTATAACCAAGAAATAAATAAGAATTTAGCAAGAATAAAGAAACAAGAACAACTAGAACTAGGATTATGAAGAACTAGATGATCAAAAGAGTGCACTAGAAAAATTGAGTTCAATAAACATGGAATTCAATAATGGAGTGATATACTAAGTTCCAATATTCCAAGGAATGAAAAATAAGATTCAAAGTTCCCAACTATAGCCAAAAACATTATCATGGAACATTTATCAAACACCATGGATGCAATCCTAATACTTAAGAACAACCAACATTCTCACCCATATTCAAACCAAATTTCACCGCAAACACAAGAAAAGTTTATATAGGAAACCTTTTGCTCACAAACAAATTTTCCTGCAAGCAACCTCTTTCTACCAATAAAACATATTTAAAATCACATTGGGAGAACTATATTTGCAATGCCAAGGTATTTGGAATTCATCAATTTGAACATGCTCTCTGAGGAAATACATGAATTTTGAGTACTCACTAAGGGTGGCTACTAGTGCTAGCCTTTGATGGTTAAGCCAAGTCTTTCGGTTGGCGGCCACATCTGAATGATAAACCCTAGTTGGAGAAGGTGTCAATACTAGAAAGTCAGGCCGGTTCGAGCTAGCATTATTCTATAATAATTGTTCACCTGTAATGGTAATTAGTCCAGAGTGAACAACTGGATATTTTCGTGAGAGATGGAAGAGTATCTCATTCGGTGGGCTATAAACCAATCATCGACATGATGCACAATGTATAGTGTCATGACTTGGAAAAGCTATAAGCGGAGTTTCATAGGTATGAATGGATTATCTTTGTATTGTGATACAATGTGTGCACCTTTCTTCCTGTAGTTCGAAAAGTTACTTTATGACTTGCAAAAGTGTTTCTAATGTGTTCTGAAAAGTGCGTTCGCGAAATTGTATTTAAATTGTTCAAGAACACACATAGGACTTACTAAGATTTATTTTTCACACTATTTATGCCATTTTTTCAAGCAGAACCACTTTGAGCAGGTTATATAACCTTAGATGCTGAAATGTTGCTTATTTCTCTTTGGTATTTTCCTTTTGGAAGACAGTTGTTCATTATTTATTTTAGACTTGTATAAGATTTATATTTTAGATGTAATAAGTTATTTTATTTCTTTTGTTTAGAGTTTTTCTTTTATGCCTCGTTTTAAATACCCCCGATCATTTAGACAGGGCGACATCCCTGCCCTTTTTAGGTACGTCTATAGTGGGGTGTTACAAGTGGCATCAGAGGCTAGGTTGAGGCAATTAATCTTTTAGGTTTTATTTCCTAGGTGTTTTGATATGGTACTAACTTGTGTGTTTTACTTATAGGATAGTTAGAAAATTCGCATCGGTTGTCAGAGATTGGCCCCCAGGTTATGGTATTCCACATGCGCTAATCCCCGTAGCAGACCCATCTTCATCTAACATGGAGTTAGAACCAGAGACAAGTTGGCTTGTGAGTGCTAACAAAGCGGAGCATGAGGCACCAGTGCTAGTTGACCGAACCTTTGAGAAGGGCGATATTGGGTTTTCACCATTTGAGTTACCTAAACTTGAGAGTGCGGAGATGAAGATGCCCAACATAGCACTGCCCCTAGGTCAAGTGGTTGATTTGGTCTCTGAGAGTGACGGAGAAAGGGACCTAGGAGGGGTTGGTAGTTGATAGTGGTGATGAGGCAGATATAGACGAGCCTGTAGGTGAGGGCGAGGGCAATGTAGGTGAGCTTGGTGGTAGGGAAGATGATGGAATAGTAGAGCTAGGTGGTGTGGAAGGTGAGGGGATAGTAGAAGTAGATGGTGAGGAGGGGGATAGGATGGACACACCCCTAGCTCTATTTATAGAAGAGGGAATATCGACGCTTTTGGGAAGTAACTCATACGAGTCTGATATTGAGAGGCCTACACCTAAGAGTGCATTGACGTTAGCTATAGTGTAATACCCCGATTTAAACTGTCATAGGGAATGTTGTAATATCTCGATGTAAACCACCATTAGTTCATGGGGAAGGTCTTGTATAGCTTAGCATCTTATATTGTATCTAATAAATTTGAACTATTTTTATGAAGTATATGTGATTTATGTGCTTGATATTCCATGGATTTAGTTGTGTTGGATGGGATGGTAGAGCTCTTATTCTTATGGAATAATATAATTTAATGTAAGAATAATGAAGTGAGTTGAATAGGAGTTATGGGAATTTATTTGAAGAATATTTACACTAAGAGTTATTGTGGAATAGTGGTTAGAGCTTGGTGTGTATTCCTTGGCGATTTGAATTTAAATACCAACTCTTGTAAGCCTTTTCCTTCTTTTCTCTAATTTATTTCTTTTTCCCCCATTTTTTCTCCTCTTGGACGAATTTACAAGGACTGCCGCCACCTTAGATTCCCACTTCCTAAAATATAGTAATGTGTTTATTTTGGGTTTTTGATAAAAAGAATTAAAGAAAATTAAATTCCTATTATTTTCTAGTTAGTATTTTACCTTAATCATTTACGAAATTTAAATATTTCAACATCTGGAATTTTCAAAGCTATTATCCAAAGGTTTTATTAAGGAAATAAAATATAGAAACATTTAACTTAGAAGCTATATTTTAGCTGTTAATTTTAATAGGGGGAAAGTCTCCCCAAATTAATTTTCTTTAAAGAATTTTAGTTTGAAATAAAAAGATAATGATGAATTTTTAATTGAAATCAACATCTCTTAGAAATAGGCTATTTTCAAAAGTAGGAGTTAAGATGAAAGAAAATTTCGGCTTTATCACATGAAAACCAAATTTTATCTCTAAATATGATTATCCTTTAATTATTTATTTTTTGATTAAAATAAATTAGACTATAACCTAAATTATTCTTGAATTAATAACCTATTTTCTTGACTTAAAATTTCTGGAAAAATCAAAGCCTAGCCGTGACAACCATAGCTATTTTATCTCAAGTAGAACTTTTCAATCTTAGCACAATTCTATCCAAGATAATCTACAACCAATCAAGTTTTATTTTAACAAAAATGCACCAGAAACAACCAATCAAGTTTTTTTTTTTATTATTTTATTATTTTTATTTTTATTTTTTACAAAACAACTCCAGAAACAACCAATCAAGTTTTATTTTAACAAAAAAACACCAGAAACAACCAATCAAGTTTTTTTTATATTATTTTTTTATTTTTATTTTTATTTTTTACAAAACAACTCCAGAAACAACCAATCAAGTTTTATTTTAACAAAACAATACCAGAAATTCTTCTAATCTCTTCTTTAAATTTCAGACACCATTATACACACACAACTACATGAAAATTCCAGCCTTGTTGCTCTAAAACTCTCTTTTGTTTTAGACAAAAACAACACACCAAAAGACCTCACTTTTCTTCTTCAATTTTTTGCCAATACAAGAACTGAAAATTATCCTTTCTCTTCCTCCTTTTTCTCTCATTATTTCAGCTATATTAGCAGCCAATAACCAGCCATAAATCCTTTCCAAACACTAAGAAATTTTGTCCACAACAAGGAGAACAAAAGCTGTCACTTTTCCCTTTTGTTTGAGAGTCCAAAACAAGGTGAACTTCTTCTAAACACCAAAACCCCTAAACCTAACATATTTCCTTCATCAAACCACTATCACACCCTAAACACCCCCTACTGCACGAAAATTCCAGCCGCCACCCTATCCAAGAATTCGGCCATCTCAGCTTTCAAACACCACCAAAATTGAAAAACTAAACCCAAGGTAAGTAACCCATCAATCTTCGTCAACTTTTATTTAAATCTTTTCCTTCTCTTCTCCTAAATGACGGTCAATAAGGGGCTGATTTTTCCTCGAATGTTGGACACTTTCAAATCAAGAAAACCTAGAGGACCAATCAACTATTCTTTTCAAGTGACCTCAACCAAGCACCAGAGGCACCACCTTTGCTCTTACTTGTGTCACTAAAGATGTATTTGAGGCTTAACTCTTCTTGTTTAAATAAGGTTGATTTTATAGTGGTGCTACTATGCATGAAGCCTAGCATGAAGGCACGAAAAGATGAAATTGATAGGTTTGATGGTGCAATATTTTGAACTAGGTGTATACGGAGTAAAATATAGTTAAATATTGCTATGATGACCAAGATCTAATGCATGTTGTTTAAAGATGAGATATTTTGATGCAAATAGGGCTAATATATGGAGTCGATGGTAGGTGAATATGGAAGTCATTATATAGATGATTTGATTGCATTATATGTGTGCATAATGATGAGTTGCATGACCAGGGAAAGCTATAGAGGTGATTTAATGGATTAATCCATTTAGATGTTGTGGATGAATTAGGTGATTAATGTGATCATAGGGATTCATGATGCATGAAAAGATAGTTGATTAATATATGATTCTAATTGTAGAATCACTGATTTTAGATAAGAAAGAATCTTGAAATGAGGGCAAGCTTTGGCTTTGTTTGATTATTTGGAATATTCAAGTAAGTCCCTGCATAACTGTTTTGCTAAACCATACATGTTTGCAAGTCTTTTGTATAATGATGTTAAAGTGATGTCGACATGATGATTGAAATGATGAGAAAATGCTATTGTTGTATTATGATACTTGGATTGAGAATGTGCATGTTTTAGTCTCTAAAAGCTTTTTTGAAATCTCAACTTTTAATTGAAAATGTTTTGAAAAGCTTGATGTGAAAACCATATTTTGAAAAACCCTGGTATTCAAAGTTTGTGAAAAAAGGGAACTGATGAGGCACCTATAGGTGAGCATTGAATACTCATTGAGGGGTAGGCTAGTGGTACTAGTCTTGGAGAATTAGAGTGAGTCTTCTGGCAGGAGGCCACCTCCAGAAGACGAACTCTGCTTAAAGAGATGATAATACTATTTAGTTAGGCCGATCCGAGCTAGCATGTTAGTCCATGTGGACTTTATTTTACCGGGTTGGACAACCGGTGTGTTGGGTGTAGAGATGGAGGAGTATCTCACCCTAGTAGGCAGATCACCCATTGCCCAGTGTTGAGCGGTTACACTGGGAGCTATCATGATGGTAATCATGATATTGACTTGATATTATTATTGAATCATTGCAAATCCCTTCTTGATTCTATTGTATTGATGAGTGGATGGCTAATTGAGAATTGTTTTTAATATGGTGTATATTGTTCCACTCAATGATTGTTTATTGATGAAAAGTTGACTTGCAAACATATTTTGTGGTTTTGATAAACTTGCATACACGAAATATTTAATGTGAAATTCACACACACGGAACTTACTGAGATGCCAATCTTACACAATTTTTATATCATGTTTTTAAGGGAGTGCTTTTATTGAGCAGGTTAGAGGTACAAAAGATGATTTATTTTTATTTTTCTTTGTATTCTTTTGAGAGACGATTGTTAGTTTTGAATTTTAGCCTTGTATAACTTTTGATTTTGGATTAACTAAGGTTATAGTATTATTTAATTTAGGAATTTTTCCTTCGTACTTCTTTATAAAGTCCCCGGTGATAGGAATTATCCCAAGCATAAAAGTCATTCTAAAGAAGAGGGAAGGAGGACAAAGAAATGGAAGACAAAGTAGAGATAGTAAGAGAGAGGCTGAAAGCCGCGCAAAGCTAACAAAAGAGTTTATGCCGACAACAGAAGAAGAGAGTTGGAGTTTCGAGTGGGGGAAAAGACTTTTCTAAAGAAGATGAATTCTGAAGCATCCTAAAGGAAGGAAGCTGAGTACTAGATATTTAGGACCATTTCGGGTGATCGAAAACATTGGACCCGTAGCATATTGGTTGGAGCTGCCAGAAGGGTTAACACGAATTCATGATGATTTCTATGTGTCCTAGTTAAAGAAATACAAACTTGATCTGAAGCATGTATTGAATGAGGAGCCATTGATTCTTCAGGCTGACCTAAGCTACGTGGAGAGACCAATTAAAGTTCTAGATTGTCGTGTCAAGATGTTGAGGAATAAGCCGATACCTATGGTGAAGATTTTATGGGATCATCATAGTACTTAGGACGCGACTTAGGAAAGTAATGATTGGGTGAAGGGAAAGTATCTAATTTTTCTTTAGAGGTATAGCACTCTGAATTTCGGGACAAAATTCTCTTAAGGGAGAAAGGATGTAATACCCTGCAGTAAACCACCTTTATTATGTGGGGGAAATCATGCATGTCATAACATTCTATATTGCATTTGGTAATTTGAACTATTTTCATGAATAAATGACTTCCATAAGTTTGCTTTTTCTTGAATTTATTTATTCTGATATAGTTCTATTAGTTGAGGTGGTTGAGCTTTTATTTTATTGAGGAAATTTATTAGAAGGGAATTGAAGTAAGTAGTGGGACTGAAGGGAATTTGTTGGAGGAATATTTAAACAAGAGTTATTGTGGCTTAGTGGCTAAAGCTTGGTGTTTATTTCTTAGTGAGCTTGAGTTCGAATCCCAACTCTTGCAAATCCTTTTCTTTCTTTCTTTTCCCTAATTTTCCTATGCCTTGGCCGAAATTTCCCTTAGAATACCACCATCTTGGAGTCCAACTCCTAAAATTTAAGAGTGTGAATTATATTGGGTTTATTTGATAAAAGATTTGAAAATAAATTGAATTCTTTATATATATATCTTTTCATAATCTTTGAGGGAAATTTAAATATTACAAATATGGATTTTTAAAAATCTATTATCTAAGTAATTTATTAGGAAATAAATTATATAAAAATATATCTTGTTTTCTTCAATGTGGCTGCCATTTTTAAAGCAGATAAGTCTCCATAATTTTAATCTTCTTCAAAGAATTTTTAAATGGAAAATAAACAGATAAATGCTAGATTTTAAATTTTGCCTTTATCTCTTGGAATTATGAATTATCGTAATTGAGGGGAGGAATAAAAGGGATTTCAGTTTTCTCTTCAAGAAAACCAGATTTTTATCTTGTGGAATAATTAGCTACTAGTTATTTAAATTTATTCAAAATAATTTAGGGAGCTAATTAAATTATTTCTTGATCAAATAGCTTATTTTCTTCTGGTAATTTTTTTGGTAAATTCACTAAGCTGGCCCCCATCTTAGGACCTAATTAAGCTCAACTTAAACTCTTCAATACCCAGGATAAGTTATCCGTGATAACCATAACCAATTAGCTCTTTTATTTGGGCAAAAATACCGGAATTTCACCCTTCCTTTCCTCCAGATTTTTGGCCACAACATGCACGAAATTTTCAGACCAATTCACTCTCAAACTCTCTCTTGTTGTTGAGCAAAAAATGCAGCATGCACAAAACTCTCTTTTCTTCTCTCACTCTCGCCATAGCAAGGACCAAAACCAGCCTATTCTTCTTTCTTTTTCTCTCCAAATTTTTGGCCACTTTAAGCATCAAAACACAAACATCAACACCTCCAAACCACTGGCCAATTTCGACTAACAAGAAAAGACCCAAAGTTGTCTAACCTTGTTAATGTGATCAAGAGTCCATAGCATGGTAGAATTCCTTACTATATAAGGAAGGAGTTGAAGTGAGGGCAATCAGTTGATTTAGGCTTAGATGTTGAATTGTCAAAGTAAGTCCTTAAACAACTATTTTGATGAATGTTATATGTTTGCAAGCATTTTGTACAATGATATTTGAATTGATGTCAATACGATGATTGACAAGATGATTGAATTATTGGTTGAACACGATGAGTTGTACTGTGATGTTTTAATACTTGATTTGGAAAAATGGATATTCTACTTTCTAATGACTTTGTCAACTCTCAACAGTTTTAAATTGAGAAATGATTTCATACTCTCTTACAAAATGTTTTGGAAAATCTCTTGTGAAAAGCTATGTTCTGCAAAGAAAAGGTAATCAATGAATATAAAATAAGGGAAATGATTTTGCCCCTAAATGGGGAGCGTCGAGAACTCAACGGGGGTAGGCTAGTAGTACTAGTATTGAAGAGCTAGAGTCAATCTTCTGGCAGGAGGCCACCACCAGAAGATGAAGTTAGCTTGGAGAGGCAACAATACTACTCAGTCAGACTAGTCCAAGCTAGTATGTTGGTCCATGTGGAATTTACTTTTTCGGGTTGGAAAATCGGTGTGTTAGGTGTAGAGATGGAGGAGTATCTCAGCACCCTAGTGGGAGGATCCCTCACTGCCCATTGTTGAAATGTTATATTGGAACGCTATTATGGTGGTAACCATGATATGGATTATGATAATATTGTTTAAATCATTGATAATCCCTACTTAATGAGTTTATAAATACGATGAAATAATGATTTATTGTAATACCGCGTATTAAACCACCTTTATTATGTGGGAAAAGTCATGCATGTCAAACCATTTTACTTTGTATTTGGTAATTTGAACTATTCTCAATAATATATGAGTTCCATGATTTTGCTATTTCTTGAATTTATTTTTTATGATATAGCTATGTTAGTTGAGCTTTTGTTTTAATTGAGGAAATTTATTTGAAAGGATATAAAATGATAGTGGGAGTTAAGGGAATTTATTGGAGGAATAGTTGAACAAGAGTTGTTGTGGTCTAGTGAATAAGACTTGGTGTTTAATTCTTAGTGGGCTTGAGTTCGAATCTCAGCTATTGCAAATCCTTTTCTTTCTTTTATTTCCTTTTCCCTAATTTTCACTAAGCCTTGGCCAAAATCCTTTCAGAGTAGTTGCCACCATGGAGTCCAACTCCTAAAATTTTGGAGTGTGAATTATCTTGGGATTGTTTTATAAAGGATTTGAAAAAAAACTAAAATTTTAGTTTTAATATTTTGTCATAATCTTTTCGAGAATTTAAAATGTTACAAATCCGGAATTTTAAAAGCTATATCTAAGTAATTTATTAGAAAATAAAGAATATAAATATATAGCTTGCTTTCTTCAAAGTGGCCGCCGCTTTTAAAGGAGATAAGTCTCCATATTTTAATTTTCTTTAAAGAGTTTAAAAGGAAAATAAAAGGATAATTCTAGTTTTTAAAATTTAGCCTTTATCCATTGGATTTATGAATTTTCGAAATTAAGGGGAGGGATAAAGGAAATTTCAATTTTATCTTCAAGAAAACCAGATTTTCTTTTATCTTGTAAAATAATTATATATTAGTTATTTAAATTTACTCAAAATAATTTACGGTGTTAATTTAATTATTTCCTGATCAAAAAGCTTATTTTCTTCATGTAACATTTCTGGAAAAAAACTCTAAGCTGGCTGCCATCTTAAGAGCTAGTTAAGCTAAGCATAAACTCTCCAAAAACCTAGGATATGTTATCTAGGAAAACCTTAACCAATTGGGACATTGATTTGCACGAAAAACACTCGAATTTCACCCTTCCTTTCTTCAAATTTTTGGCCACAACACACACACAACCTGCATGAAAATTCCAGACCAAAACACTCACAAATCCTCTCTTGTTACTGAGCAAAAACACAGATGCACACAAAATCTCTTTCCTTCTCTTATTCTCGCCTCAACAAAGACCGAAACCAGTCATTCTTCCCTTTCTTTTCTCTCTAGATTTTCGGTCACCTTAAGCGCCAAAAACACAGCAGCTACCTCTCCAAATCACTGACCAATTTTGGCAACCCAAGAAGGACCAAAGTGGTCCAATTTGTTCTTGTGATCAATAGTCAATAACATGGTAGGACTTGTTAGGAATATACCCTCTCAGACTAGGTTTCTAATGTAAATATCGAATGTTTTAATAAAAAAAATTTATTTTCAGAAATTTTTTGTGAATTTACTTTTTGTTTGTGCACAATTTCGTTCGGAAAAGACCCATTGTGTTTAAATAAGTGATCCATGTGAATGGTTATCTTTCACAGTAAGGTATTGGACATGGGTCGTTTAACACATAAATATTTGTTCTTAACCGATTGATGAGAATGGGAATCTCATTATGTTTAGGTTATTATGTTATGAATTCCAAATGGGGAATGACTTACATTTAGTTAGTGAGTAGTCCACTCACTTTATGACATAAGCGTATTTCGAATACGTAGAACAGGACCTGTAGTAGAAGTTTCTTAAAGTACTATTTGGTAGAAACCTAAACTTCTACTGCTATATCGTGGACTAGTACTCTACGACTTGAGTATGAGTTGGTTGTCTGATGAAGCTGGATGCATGTACTTTGATATGCTTTAGTTGAGGTTCTATCGTATGACCAATATACTTGTATGTTAGGTATGTGTAACTATTTAGTAAAGATAAACTTGTATAAGATAGTTCTATACTATATCGCCCCTCGTGGTTGTCTGAATGATCTAAATATCTAGGGCCCTCGGAAACATGACTTGGATGTTTATTTTAGGGTGGCTCCCTTGGAAAGCGGAAACACTCCAGGGAGTCATGGATTATTAGACTAGAAGCCTACAGATGGTAGATGTCATTTAGAGGGATGTTAGTACACTTATTCCTCTCTAAATGCATGGCAATGTAAAGAAGGGTATGTTAGTCATTTCACCTGTAGGTCAGAGACTTCGCTAACGCAGCATTGTCCTTGGGGTCAATATTTCCTAATGGTGATATTAAAAAATATTTAAAATACAAAATACAACTATTTATATAGTAGGGGTATTTTGATCATTTTAGTAGCCAAGGCGATATGTCTTTTTGGTCATCGGAATAGCCCATAAGTCCTAATTATTTTGGGTTGAGAAATTGGTCTTGGTCAAAGAGGATTTTATTTTTTTCAGGAAGTCTAATTTATTATTGGACAGGAATAAAAATAAATTGAGAGAAATTTATTATCTGGTTTAATTGGTTTATTAATTATTCAGGGCCAGGGTCCAGTTTGAATAATTAGAAAATTAACTTGGGCTTAAACTAGAGGGAAAAAATTAATGGTTAATTATTTATTGGTTTATTTATATAAGTCCAAGTAATAAATATTTAATGCTTAATTATTTTTAGTTCATTTGAGCTCATTAATTATTTATTAGTTTATTTCTACAAGCCTAGGAAATAAATAATTAATGTTTATTATTTTGGACTTTTTGGGTCCAAGAAAAATAATAAATATTATTTTGGCCCAATAGCCTAGACCATAGGGTTTTTTTTTTTTTCTAAATACGGTTCAAAAGAGTTTAGGGTTAAGCCAAACATACTCTATTGATAACATCCAGATGTTTGAAATATCATATCCCGAGGATATTGTTATCAGATATCAGAAACCTAGTTTTTTGGCTTAAGGACTCATGGCTCTCTGTGGAAAACAAAAACTGTTTTTTTCCCCTAAGCTGTCTCTCTCTCGTGACCTTTCTTTTTCTTGTTCTTGGTTTTTTTGCTAATCAATAGCAAGATAATCAAGAACATTGAGACTTCTCCTCCTCGCCTTTGTTTCACCAACAAGGATTGAGGCAATGGAATATTCTAAAATTCGGGAAGCTTGGCGTTCATGCAAACAAGGCAAAGTATGAGGTTAGCGGGATTTCAACCGGAAGCTTCATCGAGTGGAGTAGAAAGAGTTGTCCCTATGATTCAAGCCATTCTTCTACAACCTAAGAGGTTTAATGCACGCAGAGGTATGGTCTAAATGCTTCCATGCTTTTATTGTTCTTAGGTTTTTTTTCTCTATTTTTTTTTCTGTTTCCAGAAGTATGGTCCTCTGTTTTTTTTCAAACATACTAGTGGTATCAGAGCATGTTGTTTGATTAACTTAGGGAGCATGTTAGCTAATAAAAATGAAGAAGACCATTGTTTGGTGCTTAAGCTTGTGATGCTTCGCTGTTTTGGTATAGGATAGGTATTTTTGTAAGCTTCACAGTAGAAGCACAAGCCCCTTGTAATTTTTCCATGCTTTCATAGAACAACTGTGTAAACCTAATTCGGAAGGGTATAGGCGAATGTGTTCTTTGTTTGGATGAGATTTTGCAAGAGAAAATGTCCCAAGAAGCCACGGGAGAATAAGTAAAAAAATCCAGAAAGGAGAAAAAAATTTGCGTGTAGAAAAAAAGAACGAAGAAGATGATGTACTATTCCTAAGCCACGGCCGCAACCAAGCTGGAGCCGAGCCGCCAGCATCATTTTGTGTCTGGAGTGGAAGAAGCTCAGCTGGGCGTGGGAATGGCTTGCTGCAGAATTGCAAATCGCAATTGAATTGCAATTCAAATTAGCGCGCGGGTCAAGCGAAGCGATTCGGGCACACGCGAATAGAGCATTGGAGTGGGCACCAGAGCAGTTCATGGGTTTGAATAGTCCATCAGGCGATCGATCTGGTGCGGCTGCTGCAACGAGCTCGCGGTGGACCGCAGTGTAATAGGGCGCCAATCCAATGCAGCGGGTGTACATGGACTAACAGTTTTTTGTTGCAATTTTTTTTTCTTACCGATTTAGGTCCCATACTAGGCGAAGTTAATATTTTTGTAATAGTTAATATTCTTGGAATATATTTGCATAAAAATATTAGTAAGGGATTGTAGGATTAAACAAGATCATTAATTAATGAATTAATGTGTTTAATTCTATTATTTGGGCACTTAGGTTTAAAAGTAGAATAGCATGAAAACATCTACTATTTTCTAGCATGTTACTAATATTTGTGTACCTATGTGCTCATTTTCTCAAAGACCAAAGTCTTTGGAAATATTTTTGACAAGAAAAATATTAAATGGTTATTTTAACTTGAACAAAAATTAATCCTTTGATATTTTCTCAAAGGATTTAATCCTTGACATAGAAAAAATATTGGATTTAGATATTTTTGTAAGTTAAAATAGAAAACCATTTTCTTTTATTTTGATACAAGAGAAAATTGTTTTGTCAAATAAACTTGAGACCAAAGTATCTAAAAGTTTTAATTGAAAATTTTTTGAAATCATTTAGGTTTTAACTTAAATAAAATTAGTCCATGGAAAAATCTCTCAAAGAATATAAACCTTAACGTAGAGATTTTAATGCATTTATATAATTTATTTTTGAGTTAAGGAAAAACTTAATGGAAATTTTCAAAAGGATCTTTTTCAGAAAACCTTTATTTTAAAATACTAAGTGGGAGAGGGGTTCCAACGGCCCCACGGCTTCCATCATGATCCTCATTAGATATCGTGGGTCCCCTCGAGTCACCCTGGGAGTGAACCCGTATAGGATAGGGATACCACAAGGATCTAGATCTAATGGAGGGATGTAATTAATAACCCGGGACACATACTATAGTCGGCCAGCCCACGTTGGAGGTTATAGTGCGAGGTATGTCCATAGGAAATGAGAGGAAATGGCCATCCCCTCGATGGAGTTATCCTCTAGATCATTACCTAGAGAGAAAATTAATTTGTGGTAGTTAATACGCTTATCTTAGGGAACTGTTAATCTTCCTAAGAAGCTTTGTTAGTTTTCCTAAGAGCTAAATTAATTTTAGTGAACAAATTTATTTTGTTTTCACAAACTAAATATTTTTCTTTTATTTTTCAAATTTTCAGAAATGGTGGGAGGTTCTTTTAGTCCATTGGCCGTATTCTCAGGGAGAATAAGCTAACGGGACCAAACTATGTGGACTAGAAGAGGAACCTAGACATAATACTCACAACCGAGGAGTATAAGTATATCCTTTACGAGACCTGCCCTGTGATCGAGGAAGGTTCCACCACTAAAGAACTAGAGGCTAAGAAGGCGTGGAAGAAGGCTGATAAAATAGCACGCTGCTATATGTTAGCCTACATGTTGAATGTGCTGCAGTCAAAACACAAGCACATGGCTTCTGCGTATGATATTAGTAAGTCATTGGCCACTATGTTCGTAGATAAGAGCCGGCCCGCAAGGCAGGAAGCTCTTCGAACTATAATCAATACTAAGATGGTTGAGGGAGTATTAGTCAAAGAGCACATGCTTAATATGATTGTTGCTTTCGAGGAAGCGAAAATCTTAGGGGCTGTCATTGATCCCGAGAGCTAAGTTGATATGGTTCTCGAGTATCTACCGTGTTCCTTTACACAGTTCAAGTTGAATTACAACATGAACTGTAATACCTTACGACCTAGGACCACCAGGGCCGAGGATGTCGCCCCGTCCAAAGGACAAGGGGTCTTTATAACTAGGTCACACAAATGAAAATAAAACAATACCTTAAAATTTAAACTTATTAAACCCAAAATTTAAGAACAACTCCAAAATAAATTGTTTACAATCATCTCTCAAAACAATACATAAACTAAATAACATAATGTCTTCAAAGTAGGCAACAAACTAGCTACTCATCTCCACAGCAGGATCGATCTGAAAACAAAGCATAAAGGTGATGAGATAAAAATCTCAGTAAGCCCGTGTGTGCTTTGAGTGTTTAGGTACAACAGTTCATGAATGTAGGTTGTAAAAATTGTATAAGAGAGAGAGATGGCAATCAATAAATAAGGTTAAAATAAAAAGTGGCGTTTTCCTCTTTTCAAACCATACAAGTGCACAATAAATACAACCACTCAAATGGGCGGCCATGGGTTACCACACGTTGGGCCCTATGACCATATAACGATCAGAATGCCACACTTTGTGCAGACTGACAAATGGTAGGTGTACAACCTACCAGATAAGATACTCCTCTATCTCTACACCTAAACAAATAGATTGTCCACTCCGGAAACACACAGTCCACATGGCTGAAACTTGCTAGCTCGGACCGGCATGACTAAGTAGTACTGTCCCTTCTCCAAGTTGAGTTCATCTTCTGGAGGTGGCTTCCTGCTAGAAGACTCGCTCTTGCTCTTCAAAACTAGTACCACTAGCCTACCTTTATCGAGTACTCAACGTTGATTGTCCCACTTGGGAGAAAACTGATAAAACATTGCTTTATTTGAAAATGGCAATTAAGGGTTTCTAAAATTTGTGTCAAAGTTGGTTTTAGAAAGAGATTGGTGTTTGAACAAAACTGCTTGTTGATTTTCAAATAATTTGTTTGACTGAAACAAGAAAGGAAAAAGTCCTTAATTGCCTTTACAAAATTGAGTGTCCACACACTTCGCGTTTGGCTTGCCATAGTAACATTTTGTCGTCAAATAAGTTTTATGCTGGAGCTTACCTGATCATTTGCTTGAGCAAATTCAAAGATCTTGCAAAGTCAACCTAACCCTACCTGGGGTAAACACAAGGCATATGGTTAAACTCAATCTATATTCACATCCAAAAATAATACTAGTTCAACTTATTACAATCATGACCTTAATGTCCTAAGCTTTAAGGCATGATGATAAATGTTTTGTAAAAGAAGTCTAGCTAGATAAGTGAAAATAACTAGGGGTTGTAAAATAACTACTAATAAGTTATAGGTTCAAATATAAATCTTTGTTTTTAATAAACTAGGGTTTATTTGATGAAGGATCCTAAGTCCTATATGATATTATTAAAATAAATAATAAATTATTACTAATCTCTTCATTAATAATTAATAGTTAGAAAATAATTAATAAATAAAATTCATAATAAGTAAATTTTAATAAATTTTGATCAAAAGATAATAAATAAATTTCAATACTATTTTATGAAATATGGCCTACAAGATTAATATTTTACCTATTATTATTTATATAAAAGGCTTTATTTAATATTATTATTATATATAAATATTTACATATATTATGTTTAATAAAAGATATCGTTTATTCGGATAAAATTTCACTATTTCAAGTAATATTCCAACTCCAAGGCTTCCTAGGGTTTTCGAAATTGTTGAGGGAAAATGTAGTTTTAACTTTGATTAACGTAATAAAATCAGCTAATTAAAATATCTTAGGATCAACAAGGTCATGATCATAATTCTCCTATTGCTACAACAATCATGAACATAAAATCCAACATCAATCATCAAACCATTCCATTAATGAATAAAAGTTTAAATCCATACCAACTAGCATATGGCTAAATCTCTACTAAGCATAATCATATACATGGCTTCAACAAGAATACAAGAACATAAAATCTTATTCACCAACGATGACACAATATCTAACAAGCTTAACCATCCAACTCAATTAAGACATGAAAACATGCATCGATCCACAAGAAAAACATAACTATGGCAAAACATCCTCATGCTCCAGTCTCAACTCCTTCATACAAACACATACTCAATTCCCCAATCATATTCTATCCTTCTCTAACAACATCCAAGACATATGATTTTAGAATTAAGGAGAGGGTTAAAGAGACATACTTGGTTGATGACAATCTTGATTAAGATTCAAGAAGATCCACACGCTTCGGAGGCTTGAATCGTCCAATAAAGAAGAAGAAAAATGGCCATGGTGGAAACAACCATTTCAGCAGAGAGAGAGAGAGACGAGAGACAGAGAGAGAGAGAGAGAGAGAGAGAGAGAGAGAGAGAGAGAGAGAGAGAGAGAGAGAATCAGTATATTATGTTAAAGATTGAAGGAAGGAAGATGATCAAAATCGTTCTTGGTTTCCTTGAGAGAGTTCTTGAATTTTCAAGAAAAATTCTGGTTTGTGATCCGATTGCAAAATTTTGTTTTCAATGTTTGATGTTATAAAATATAGAAATGGACTCTAGAGGGTGAGTAGATGTGATTTGGAGTATTTGGAAGGGATTGGAGGTGTTTGGAGTGGTCTTAGGCTTGGAGAATGGTGGTGTGTGTTCTTGGTGTTCTTCGAAAAATGGAGAGAATGGAGAGAATGTATGGCGAAAATTGTTGAAATGTGTTGGCTAAATGGTTAGATGAATTCTTGTGATTGGAGTTTTAGATTAGGGGAAAGAGGGAAATCGGATCATTTGAATTTCAAAAGAAGTAATCCATGGAGTGAATTAAGGTAGAAGATATGGTAGAGTAGTTTAATTGATGGAGTTTCTTTGGGAGCTTCAATGGCTGACTGGATTGCTGAGGTTTTGCTGAGATGAATGTGGTTTGAAGTGGTTATAGGGTGGCCGAAATGTTGAGTGCAATGGTGGGGAAACTTCTGGTTGTTTGAAGCTTAATCGATGGAAGTTTTTATGCAGCAATTTGCTGAAATTTTGAATTCTAATTGGAAGCTTGATTGGAGTAAATGAAGTAGGAATTTAAGTAGTATCTATGGTGTTCATTCATTTAGATTAATGGAGGAGGTGATGAAGTTCAGTTCATGGCTGACCAAGGTTAATTTCATAGAATGTTGAAGTGATTTTTGGGTAAGGTTTGAAGAGGGAGCAAGGTTGGAATTTTTGGTTTGATTTTCGAATGGTTTGCTAGAATTTTTGTGTAGCTTTTTCTACAATGCTCCAGCCTACTTATAGTGATTTTGAAGAGGTATCAGAGGGTCCTTTAAGGCTGGTTTCCAGCCTTCTTAATGGAGGAAAGATAGAGTTAAATTACTGGTTTGAAAGGTAGAAGAAACAACTTGGTTTTGGGCTACCATGCTGCGAAACTGTCCAGGAATTTTTCCTGGTTTGCACAGCTTTTATGCAGTCTGAATTTTGGCAAAGGATTTTAGTCTTCAAGCTGAACAAATTGGCTATTTTTATGGCAGCATTTGAGTGAGAAAAATGGCTGAAGTTTTCGAAAGCTGAACTGACCAAGAAGCTGGAAAATTTCCAGATTGCTGCCATGATGAAGATGAACACTTATGGAGTGGAGTTTGAAAGTCCAACTATGGAGATTAATTTTCTTGTGAACCTTCCTTAACTTCTTCCCCATTTTTAGTTAAAACTCTATCCTCTAAGAGCCATTTTTGAAATTCCAAGATTAATAAACCTTGCTGAATTTCTAGAATTAAAACCTGGTTTGGATAATTGAACAACCTTAATTGGTGAAGAATTTAAGGTAAGTTAGGGAACAAAAGGGCATGAATCCCTCAAGTATTCTTGTAGGACATAAGAATATGATTAAGACATTCCCTTCATGTCTCCCCTAGGACAACACTCCTACTTTTTCTTATGGCATGCAAGGGCCGAAAATATTCCACCTTACATAAAATAAAATTTAATCATGATAAAACATAACTGGTGGGATTTAAACTCAAGACCTTAGAGATTAATTCCAAAGCTCTAACCACTAAACCACAACAAATCTTGTTCCTATTTTCTCTTCTAAATATTCTTCCTATTTAATCCTCAAGTTATCTCCCTATTTTCACTTCAAGAAAAATTACCATTTTACCTTTCCTACTCAACAAGCATAACTAAACCTTCTAGACTATAAATCACATTTCCAAAGCACATTTAAATCATTCAAATATATATTTATGAGTGTAAAAAAATATAATATGCATCCCGACCCCCTTACTCTAAGGTTGGTTTTAGTTGGGGTTTCACATGAACAAGTTATACATGAGTTTAACTGAGTTGATGAAGGAACTCTAGATGGCAGAGAAGGTCATGAGACCTCAATCAAAGGCCATGATTGCTAAGGCTTCTTCCTCAAGAACTGGGCCCAAGCCTAGAAAATTCAAAAGGAAGAAGGGAAACGCAGCGGCCCAGCGCAAGACCCATCCCAAAGACAAACCAAAGGGCAAGTGCTTCAAATTTAGGAAGAAGGAATACTGGAAAATGGACTGTCCAGATCTTCAAGCCAAGAAAAACCCCACAGGTAATGTTTTCTATCTAGAGTTTATATCAATGGTTCGATTAATTTCCACTTGAATTGTTGATTCATGAGCTACTGATCATATTTGTAACTCCTTCCAGGGGTTTAGAAAGAATAGAAGACTCAAGAAGGGCGAATATGGGCTACGCATGGGAAATGGAGTATAAGTCTAGGCCCTTGTAGTGGGAAAGCTGGATCTTATTTTTTATTGTAATGGAAGAGTGGTTTTAAAAGATATTTTATATGTGCTTAGGTTTTGTCAGAATTTGATTTCAGTTGCAAAACTAATAAATCAATGATATTCTATCTCTTTTCATTATGGTATTTCTATCAGTACAAATGAAGAAATTTTATGTACCGGGAATATGTATGGAAATCTATTCTTCTTAAACCCTATTAAAAATCAATCAAATAATGCTCAATCTGAACCTTTAACTCTGAAGAGAAAGACCAATGTCAATGACTCATACCTTTGTCATCTAAGGTTGGGTCATATCAACTTAACTAGGATTCAGAGGCTACTCCATAATGGGCCTTTGGGCTCATTAAGACTGAAAAATTGGTATCAGTGTGAATCCTGCCTAATGGAAAAGATGACCAAAAGGTCATTTACCCCAATGGCGATTAGAGCCAATGAGGTATTGAGTCTTGTTCACACTGATGTGTGTGATCCCTTGTCTATATCAGCTAGAGGAGGTTTTGAGTACTTCATCACTTTCACGGATGATTGTACAAGATTTGGTTATATTTACCTAATGAGGTGCAAGTTTGACTATTTTGATAAATCAAGGAGTTTAAGGCTAAAGTGGAGTGTCGAGCAGGTAAATTAATCAAGACCTTAGAATCAGATCGCGGTGGAGAGTGCCTCCTGGGTGAATTCAAGGACTACATGGTACATTATGAAATGTGGACTAGACTTAAGCTAAGTCTGAATCATCTCAAGATATGGGGTTGTCCGGCTTATAGACTAGTCAAGGGAGACAAATTGGAACCAAGATCAGAATTATGCTATTTTATTGGGTATACAAAAGAGACAAGGGGTGGTTACTTTTATCATCCTAAGGAGTAGAAAGTACTAATTAGTACCAATGCTAGATACTTAGAAGATGATCAAAGTACTTCCATGAAAAGTTCAACTATGTTGGAATTTGAGGAGTGGTTATCTATGGAATTAACTTCTTCTAAACCGATTGTGGAACAAGAAGAGGCATAGCCTCAAGAGCCTATACAAATGGAGCCTCGTCGCAGTGGGAGAGTGTCTAGGGTTTTGGAGAGATAGAGTGGAGAAGCTTTGAGCTAGTCTCTGACCATTAGGAATAAGACCCCACAAGATACAAGGAGGCTATTGTTGATGCAGATGCAAATCTACGGCACGAAGCAATGAAAGCTGAGATTAAGTCTATGTACTTCAATCAGGTCTGGGATCTTATAGCTTCAGCTGAAGCGATAAAACCCATTAGGTGTAAGTGGGTATACAAGAGGATGAGTGGAGTAGATGGGAAGGGGAAAACCTTCAATGCTAAGCTTGAGGCAAAAGGGTATATTCAGAAAGAGGGGATCAATTATGAGGAAACCTTTTCTCCAGTAGCCAGCATAAATCCATTTGTATCCTTCTTGCTATCACATGTCATTATAACTATGAGATATGGCAAATGGATGTCAAGACGACATTTTTAAATGGCCATCATAGCGAAGACATTTATATGTCCTAACCTAAAGGCTTTATTGCTGAAGGCTAAGAACATATGGTTTGCAAGTTTAAAAAGTCCTTTTATGGACTTAAGTAGGCATCGAGGGCATAGAACATTCGTTTTGATGAGACTATAAAGTCTTACGATTTTATTCAAAACGAGGATGAACCATGCGTGTACAGGAAACTTGAAGGTATTGATGTGGTTTTTCTTGTCTTGTATGTGGATGACATTCTACTCATTGGAAATGATGTAAGGTCATTGTCATCTACAAAGGTATGGCTGTCTAGTCAATTTAGTATGAAGGACTTGGAAGAAACCAACTACATTCTCAAGATTAGACTTCTTAGAAATAGGAAGCAGAGAATGTTAGGATTATCTCGAGCGGCATACATTGACAAGATGCTGGTCAAGTATAGCATGGACTCAAACAAATGAGCTATAATCCCTTGCAAACATGGGTTTTCATTTTCTTCAAGGGATTATCCTAAGTCTGAAGAAGAAAAGGACGGAATGAGTAGGATTCCCTATGCTTCGGCTGTAGGAAGTCTCATGTACGCCATGCTATGTACTAGGCTAGAGTACAGCATGATATCTGATTTTTCGTAGGCGTAGTTAGCAGATATCAGTCAAACCCAATGGAGGTTCATTGGCAAGCTATAAAGTATATTTTTAAGTACCTCAAGGGAACGAGAGATTACATGCTGGTTTACACAGCTGATGACTTGGTTCCTACAGGATACACAGAGTCAGACTTCCAGGCAGATAAGGATTTGAGAAAATCCACTAGTGGATATGTCTTCACCTAGTTTGCAGGAGCAATTTCATGGAGGAGTATCGAGTAATCTTGCATTGCTGACTCAACCATGGATGCTGAGTATGTGGTAGTTTCGGAGATATTCAAGGAAGTAGTCTGACTCCAAATGTTCCTTTCAGAACTTGGAGTCGTGCCACACATGGACAGGCTGATTGTGATGTAATGTGACAACAGTAGAGTAGTATCGCAATCCAAAGAACCTCAGAACAACAAGAAGGGAAGCACATCGAGAGGAAGTACCACCCGATCCGGGATTTCATCTAGAGACGAAAAGTCGTGGTGGAACAGGTTGCCTCAGAAAATAGTCTAGCTGATCCATTCATCAAGCCATTGGCTGAGAGAGTCTTCAAGAGACACTTGATGCCATAAGGGTGGACACTTACGGACTAACCTAGTCTTAGAGTGAAAATGGGAGATTATTGGGAATATTCCCTCTAAGACTAGGTTTCTGATGTAAATATCGAATGTTTTAACAAAAGAATTTATTTTCAGAAATTATTTGTGAATTTACTTTTTGTTTGTGCACAATTTTGTTTGGAAAAGACCCGTTGTGTTTAAATAAGTGATCAATGTGAATGGTGGTCTTTCACAGTAGGGCATGGATCACGGGTTGTTTAACACGTAAACATTTGTTCTTAACCAATTGATGAGAATGTGAATCTCATCATGTTTAGGTTATTATGTTATGAATTCCAAATAGGGAATGACTTACCTTTAGCCAGTGAGTAGTCCACTCACTTCATGACATAAGCGTATTTAGAATACATAGAATAGGACCTGTAGTAGTAGTTTCTTAAAGTACTATTTCGTAGAAACCTAGACTACTGCTACAATGTGGAATAGTACTTTACAACTTCAGTATAAGTTAATGGTCTGATGAAGCTGGAAGCATGTACATTGATATGCTTTAGTTGAGGTTCTATCGTAGGACCAATATAGTTTTCTGTTGGGCTTGTGTGACTAGTTAGTTAAGACAAACTTGGACAAGATAGTTTCTATACTATATCGCCTTTTGCGATTGTCTGAATGATATAAATGTCCAGGGCCCTAGGAAACATGACTTGGATGTTTGCTTTAAAGTAGCGCCCTTGGAAAGTGGAAATACTCCAGGATGTCGTGGACCATTGGACTAGAAGCCGAAGGATGGTAGATGTCATTTAGAAGGGTGTTAGTACACTTCTTCCTCTATAAATGCACGGCGATGTATAGAGGGGTATTTTAGTCATTTCACCTGTAGGTCGGAGACTTTGCAAACCAGCATTGCTCTTGGGGTCGAAATTTCCTTATGGTGATATTAGGAAATATTTAAAATGCAAAATACAGCTATTTATACAGTAGGGGTATTTTGGTCATTTTAGTAGCTATGGTGATGTGTCTTTTTGGTCTTCAGAATAGCCCGTAAGTCCTAATTATTTTGGGTTGAGAAATTAGTCTCGGTTAAAGAGGATTCTGTTTTATGTAGGAAGTCTAATTTTTTATTACATTGGAATAAAAATAAATTGAGAGAAATTTATTATCTAGTTTAATTGGTTAATTAATTATTTAGGGCCAGTGTGCAGTTTGAATAATTAAAAAATTAACCCGGGCTTAAACTAGAGGGAAATAATTAATGGTTAATTATTTATTGGGTTATTTATATAAGCCCAAGAAATATTTAATTATTTATTAATTATTTATATATTGGGTTATTTATATGGGTAATTAATTATTTATTTAATTATTTTTGCTTTATTTGGACACATTAATTATTTATTGGGTTATTTCCACAACCCCATGAAATAAATAATTAATGTTTATTATTTGGGGCTTTTTGGGTTCAAGAAAAATAATAAATACTATTTTGGCTCAATAGCCTGGACCATAGGGATTTTTCCTGATACAGTACATAAGAGTTTAGGGGTTAAGCCAAACTTACTCTGTTGATAACATCCGGGTATTTGAAATATCATATCTCGGGGATATTGTTATTAGATATCAAAAACCTAATTTTTTGGCTTATGGACTCATGCCTCTGTATCAACAAAAAAGAACTATTTTTTTTCCCCCTAAGCTCTCTCTCTCTCTTTCTCTCGTGACCTTTCTTTCTCTTATTCTTGGTTTTTTTGCTAATCAATAGCAAGGTAATCAATAACACTGAAACTTCTCCTCCTCGCCTTTGTTTCACTAGCAAAGATTGAGGCAGTGGAATATTCCAAAATCCGAAAAGCTTGGCGTTCATGCAAAGCAAGGCGAAGTAGGAGGATAGCGGGATTTCAACCGAAAGCTTCATCGAGCGGGGTAGAAAGAGCTGTCACTGTGGTTCAATCCATTTTTCCACAACCTACGAGGTTTAAGGCACGCAGAGGTATGGTCTAAATGCATCCATGCCGCTATTGTTCTTCAGTTTTTTTTCTCTGTTTTTTTTTCCGTTTCCAGAAGCATAATCCTCTATTTTTTTTTCAAACATACAAGGAGTTCTTCAACCACTCAAACACCAAAATCCAAGCTTTTCTATTCATCAAACCCCAAAAATCCCCACACTATAAGCCTCTCAAACTCATGAAACAAGCAGCTTTCTACTTTCTGGAAATTTTGGCAAGCACCCCTCAAGAATAAACTAAAACCAAAACCACATTCAAGGTGAGCAATCTCCAAACCTTATATCCATCTCTCTCTTTATTCTTTCTTTCTTTTGTCTCCTAAATCATGTCTAAAGGGACTGATTTCCTCCTTCACTTGGTGAATCGCAATCAAGAACATCTAGGCAGACAAACCTCTTCAACCCTTCTTTCAAGCTAATCACCAAGGAGTTGTTATGTTCTTATGTCTATTTCGCTAAGAGGTTACTAAGACCCTATCTTTGCTGATTTAGGTGGCTTTATTCCATAAAGTATTGACTTATGAGTGCTTATAGAGTCTTGCATGAAAGCATAAATGGATTAGAATGATAAATATGATGGTGCGGGATATAGACAAAGCATGTTTGAAATAGGACATCGCTGTATCTTGTCGTGATGAATTTAGATATAGGCTATGCTAGCTAAAATGAGATATTTTATTGTTAATTGGGGTGATTATGATGAATTAATGATGTCTGAATATAAGAGTTGTCATATTGTTGTTTCATTTGGATGAATGCACGTTTTATGATCAATAGCACTGCAAAGGGAAATTATGAATGTAGTTTGATGAGTTGATCAAGTTAAATGATGTGCATTGATAGTGACTAGGTAATGTGTAGTTTGAGTTCTGATTTTGGAATTGTTGATACTAGATAAGGAAGGAGTTGAAGTAAATGTAATCAGTTGATTTTGGTTTAGCTGTTGATTTATCCAAGTAAGTCCTTGTAAAACTATTTTGATAAATGTTACATGTTTGCAAGCATTTTTCACAATGTTATTTGGAATTGATATCGATATGATGATTGACAATAGGATTGAAACATTGGTTGAACATGATGAGTTATACGGTGAGTTTTGATACTTTGGTTGGAAACATGGATGTCTTACTTGTTAGTGTTATGCCCTTGAGGCAATCACTTGTACATTGTATATGACACATTTTATTTTAATAAAAGACATTAGTTTTCTTACAGTTTCTTTTTTTACTTTTATGTAAAATAACTGTTAAATAAAGTCCCTTGTACAACACCGTATTAAGAAAATCATGATAGAGATCATGATATGAGATTCCTACTACACTGTATAGTGTTAGTACTTAAATAATCCCTAGTCATAGTATTAATGAGACAGGACATCAGGTGATGATTCTCATATCTGTGGGTATTGAGATACTTAAATTTAATACATGGATGCTTGTTAATGGAACAAGTTCATTGCATGACCTAGCTTTGAGATAATCACGTGGATAACTATTCAGTGCCAGTGATATAATCTCAATATAGCAAACGTGCAAGTATCATTAGACTTGAGATCTCTAAGGTACTTTGTTTGTTGTGCATTGTACTTTGATTCCAATCTCCAGTGCTCGATCAAGGGCCACCTATGGGATGGATATTAGGTACATTGTGAGGTAAACGAAAGTAGTTGAGATGGTCCATAAATGATTCATCATTCCTAATAGTTGGGGTGAATATCTCACGGCCACTTGTAGGAATTACTACTCGAGAAATCCTTAGACAAGGTATATGTATATTGGAAATAGTTCCAATTGATACACATGTAGAGTAGTGGGTTGCTGGTACACGTACTATTGTATTCGGGCCATAATTAATTCTGGAGAGAGTTGGCATTAATTTTGTTATCCAAATCGAATGAGATATTGTATGGTGAAAGGAGTTAATTGCACTAAAGTTTGTTATTGAAGGGTTCATGTCAAGCCACTTGACTTCCTGGACCCTTGGGTTGTCATGATGTGTTGCTAGATACCGCTCATGATCTGGGAATATGGGTTTATTAATTGATGAATTATTAAACCAATCCTGATTAGAATTAATAGGATTAATTCTAATTAATTATGGATTATTAGTCTCAAAGATGTTTGGATTAATTTATGATCGCTACCAATTAACTGGGAAACGTAATAGGTCACACACAATAGAGGATTATATACTCAAAATGTTATTTGATAACATGTTGGGGTTAATTTCGAGAAAGAGAAGTTGTTGTGGACAAATTATAATTAGTAATAATTTATGTTCCAAATTGTAATTGTAAGAACTTGATGTTTCCAATTACAATTAGTGAATTCTAATAGTGTTAGAATTCTCAATTTTTGGTAGGGTTTTTTTTTTTTTTTTTTTTGGTTATATGATGATATAGCTACCAACCCTAGCTGTGAGGAATACACCCAATCTTCTCTCTCTCTCTCAATCCTAGCTGCCAATTTTTTTCGGCTAGCATAGAAAATCTTGGTGGTTAAGTGTATTCTCTGTGTGGATTACTATTAGAGATAATCACACAATGTGATTATAGTGGTTAGACGTTCAACTCTCGTGGAGTTTGCACAAAAGGATTGTTGGATCGTGCCTCAACTTAAAGATGAATATTTTGTTCTTCGAATGATCATAGAAAGGTAAAAAGTTGTTACCTTTGATCTATTTTGTCTTGTTTTCCACACATATACGAGTCCTAGGAGAGTTTCTCATTTTATTTTCCGTTGTGCCGTATAGGATATGAGCCTAAGACACCCAATTTTACTTTCTAAAAGTGTTTGTTAAATTTCAATTGTTCAAACTGAAAAACGATTTCTTACTCTGTCTGAATGATTTGGAAATGCTATTGTGAAAAACCACGTTTTGCAGTAAAGTTAATCAACAAATTTAAAGTAAGGGAAAATGATCCTGCCCCTAAATGCCTCTCAAACTTATGAAACAAATAGCATTTTGTTTGCTCAAAATTTCGGCCAGCACATTCCAAGAACAAAACCAAAACCGAAATAACCTACAAGGTAAAGAATCTTCAATCCTTCTATCCATCTCTTACTTCATTCTTTCTCTCTTTTCTCTCTTAAATCACGTCTAAAAGGGACTGATTTTCTCCCTTTCTTGGTGAATCTCGATCAAGAACATCTAGGCAAGCCAACCTCTTAAACTATCTATTGAACTCAAGTTAGTCACCAAGAAGTTACTGTGTTTTAAGTCTAGTTCTCTAAGAGGTAATCAAGATCATATCTTTACTAATTTAAATGGCTTTGATCTTTAAAGTTTTGACTTATGAATGCTTATGGAGTCTATGGCATGACAGCATGAACGAACTAGAATGATAAATATGTTGATGTGGGACATTGACAAAGCATGTACGCGATAAGACATTGATGCATCTTGTCATGATGAATTAGATCTATGCTAGGTTAGCAAAGACGAGATCTTTTAATGTTTATGGGGCTGATTATGATTATTTTATGCTAGTTGAATATCGGAGTTCTCATATCGTGAGTTGATTTGGATTCGCATGGTTATGATCAATACAACATTGCAAAGGAAGCTGTGTTTGTGATCTAATGAAATAAATCATCTAGATACCATGGATGAATTAGGTGATTAATGAGATCATGAGAAATAATGTTGCATGAATAGTAGATGTAATATTTGGATTCTAATTATATAATCATTTATTCTAGATAAGGAAGGAGTGGAAGTAAAGGCATTTAATTGAGTTTGGTCTAGCTGTTGATTTATCCAAGTAAGTTCCTATACAACTGTTTTAAGAAATGTTACATGTTTTGAAGAAATTTTCACTATGTTATTTGCAATTGATGTCAATATGATATTTTGACAAGAGAATTGAAACGTTAGTTAAACATAATGAGTTATACTGTGATGTTTTCTATATTTGGGTTGGAAACGTGGATGTTTTACATTCTAAATGAGTTTGTCAAATTTCAACTGCTCAAACTGAAAAATGATTTCTTACTCTATCACTAAACGAGTTGGAAATCTATTATGAAAAACAACATTTTGCAGTCAAGCTAATCAAAGAATTAAAAAAAAAAAAAAGGAAAATGATTCCACCCCTAAATGGGCAGTGTTAAGTATAGACTAGTGGTACTAGTCTTGAATAGCAAGAGGCGATAGTACTACTTACACAGGCCTGATTAAGGGAAAGTTCATGGCATACAATTGATCATTTTAAAGATTTGAAATAACTTGCAATGCATCGGGAAATAAATTTTGCAGATAATGCTCTAAATAGGATAAAGAAATCAACTAAATGATATTTTTATTAACCAATTCCAAATTGGCACAAAATAAGGAAGTTCCCCCTAGGTACCCTTTTTTTTCCGACTAAACAAAATTCGAAATAAAGAATAAATTCTAAATCAAATAAATAAACAAACGTCTCGAAATAATGAATAAGCACTAATTATCCTAAAATTCTAATCATCACTAGAGTCACTGGAATCCTCGAAAGTCTCTGAAGGAGGTTCAACTAGCCATCCCGCACTGCTGTTGGCATGATCTATATCGCAATCTATGTCACAATCTGTTGCAAAACCAAAGGACCTGTGCATCTTCCTAGGCCATCCTAGCATGAACTCTCGAAAGTCTCTACCCCTTACCTTGGCTCTCAACTCTACATCCCTCAATTTCTCAATAGCCAGCATCAGTGCACTCTTATGCCTCCCAGAATCCGACTCATAGGACTCACTTCCTAGCAACGTTAGGGTTCCTCTTTCTATAGATGGAGTCGCCGGTGTATCTACTATATCCTCCTTCTCAAACATCTCTGCCTTGAGCTCTCCCATTTCTCCCTCAACCTCAAGTCCTTCCAACTCATCGTCACTCTCATCCTCAAGTGCTCCCCACCTTCAATCTCCCTCTTATCGTCACCCTCATACTCTGCCAAGCCTTTATTCCACTCAAGTGCAAGTATCTCAGGTGTTGGATCTTCGGGTCATTCCCCTATCCATAAATTTTCCATCATAGGTAGCTCATGGTCTACCTCATCCTTAATGGAAATCTATCCACGCTCATGTTCCATCTCTGACTCAGATGATGACAAATTAAGGGAAAGTACTACTTAGTCAAGCCCTCAGGTTCCGTCCCTTAATGATTTTTTTCTGGTAGGAGGCGACCTGTAGAAGATGAACTCAAATTAGAAAGGTGACAGTACTATATAATCAGGCCGTCCGAGCTAGCATATTGGTTCATGTGGATATTGTTTAGCCAGATTGGACATCCAGAGTTTCAGGTGTAGAAATGGAGCAATATCGGTTGCGGGATGAATATATTGGGACGCTATCATGGTGGTAACCATGATATAGACTATGATACTATTATTTGAATCATTGCTAATCCGTACTTAATGAATTATGAATATAATGAAATGATGATTTCTTGTGAATTATTTTAGATTCACGGAGCAAGGCTCCTTTGTATAACTATGGTTGATGAAATTGACTTGCAAACATAATTTTGTGATTTTGATAAACCTGCAAGCATGAAATGGTTATATTTGTCCCTTGCACATACGGGACTTACTGAAATGCCAATTTCACATCTTTTATATCATGATTTCAGGGGAGTGCTTATATTGAACAGGTTGAAGAAATAAGCAATGATCGTCTATTTGTTTATTTGATTTTGATTTATATTTCTTTCAAGAGATGTTTGTTAGTTTTGATCTCAAAGACTTTTATAAGTAATTCCCTCAGATGTAATAAGAGTATTTCATTATTTTATTTAGTTGGGTTTAATTATTATTATTATTTATTATTTTGTACCTCGTTATAAAGACACCTGGTTCTTTGGTCGGGTGAAACATCCTACCCTATCCGGGTACATACTTAGATACATCCAACCTTATCAGAGCCTCAGTTTAGGAAAATGATATTATTGAGTAGTGCCTAAACCTTAGGAATTGAGATTCATTAAATAGTATCTAACCTTAGGCAGAGAGATGCGAGTAGTGTGGTGCAAGGATGTGATATTGTAGTCGGGAAGAGATTCTGAAGCCGAACCTCATAATATAAACCATCGATGACTACGATCAAATTCTGGGTATGGATTGGTTAGCAAAACATGGAGCAAGAGTGGATTGTAAGGTCAAGACGGTGTAGTTTGTTAGACCCAGATATGATGTACTAGAGTTTAGTGGGAAGAAGGTAAAGGAGTTGAAATTTCTGATAGCAGGAGTAAACGCATGAAAGATGCTCAAGAAGGGTTGTGTTGGGTACTTAGCTTCCCTAATCAATAAACCAAAGGATTAGTGTACCTCGGAAATTACCGAGACGGTGAAGGATTTTGCAGATGTTTTTCTAGCAGAACTCACTTTTCTTCGACCTCATGGGAAATCAAGTTCACTATTGATCTAGTTCCAGGAGCTGACCCGGTATCGAAGACTCCTTATTGGATGGTGCCCGCTAAGTTAGAGGAATTGAAGGAGTAGCTGGAGGAATTAGTTAGGTAAGGGTATATAAGACCAAGTACTTTGCCTTGGGGAGCCCCAGTGTTGTTCATCAAGAAGAAGGAGGGGACGCTGAGGTTGTGCATAGACTATAAAGGGCTGAATAACCTCACAATCAAGAACAAGTATCGCCAGCCCTTGATTGATGTGTAGTTCGATCAGTTGCAATGCTCTTGTTATGTTTCCAAGTTGAATCTCTGACAAGGTTATTACCAAGTGCGAATCAAGAAGGAAGATATTCCCAAAACAACCTTCAATACTAGATATGGCCACAACGAGTTTCTGGTAATGCCATTCAGTGTAACTAATGCACCTGCAGCTTTCATGGATCTTTTGTGCACGGTTTTCTAGCCGTACTAAAGAAGTAACTAAGTTCGTAGTAGTGTTCATAGATGATATTTTGATTTATTCTAAAAGTCCTAAGGAGCATGCAGAGCATTTGAAGTTGGTACTAAAGAAGTTGAGAGAGCATAAACTTTATGGTAAATTTAGCAAATGTGAGTTTTGGTCAGATTCAGTGGCCTTTCTTGGTCATGTGATATCTAAAGATGGAATCATGATGGACCTAACAAAAGCCAAAGCTGTCTCAAATTAGAAACAACCGGAGAGCGTAACTGAGAGTAGTATTTTCCTTAAAATGGCGGGATATTATAGTCGGTTTACAAAGAACTTTTCTATGCTGAGATCGCCGATGACCCGATTTCTAAGGAAGGACATGTCTTACGTCTAGGGTGATAACTGTGAGAAGTGCTTAAGAGCATAAGAGGAGATTGATGACATTACCTGTAATACCCAGCCCAAAACCACCTTTAATCCTTGGGGGAAATGTCATGCATTGCATAATATTTTGCATTTCATGTGATATTTTAAAATTATTTTTGCATGGGTGCATGTGATTTGCAATGATGCTCTTGCATTAATATATTTAATGACGAATAGTTGTGTTGTTTGCATTACTTGAGAGTCGTTTTAAGTGAAATTTAGTAGAGGAGATAGAGGGATGAGAATTAGAGTGAAAGGAATTTCTTAGAGTATATTAACACCAGAGTTGATTTGGATTAATGGTTAGGTTTGGTGATTATTCCTTGGTAACTTGAATTCAAATCTTAGCTCTTGCGAATCTTTGCTTCCTTTTTGAATTCTTCTTCTAGGGTTTCTTCATGCTTTTGGCAAAAAACCCTAGCTAGCCGCCACTTTGGTGAGTTTAAAGTGGTCTAAGACTCACCTTGATAAATATTAGAGACGGATAATATATTGGGTGAAGATCTTATTTTAATTCTCAAGGAAAGTTTCTGGTTTAACCCTTTTATTTATTTATTTATTGTTAGAGAAATATTTTACCTAAAACCCTAGCTACTCTTTTGAAATTCAGCCGCCATTTTCTTAGGAGATAAATCTCCATATTTATCTTCCAAACTCAAAGATTTTTTATAAAGATAGAGAGTAATTTTATTCTTGCTTTTATTCCTTTAATTTTCAAAAGTCTTAGCTAAGAGCAAATAAATTCCAGATTTATTTAATCAACCAGATTTTATGTTTAAAGTCTTGATTGGAATTTAGTTAGTTTGAATTAAATCTATTTTTCTCTTTCTTTCCTTTTTCCTAGCAAAATATTTTGTTGATTTTGAGAATAAAACCCTAGTTAAAAATATGGAAATTTTACCGCCTTGTTGCCGCCACCTTTGGGAGCAATCCTAGCAGAACTCAAATTCTTCCAAGCTAGGGAAGCTTATCCTAAATCCTCTAGCAAATCAGATTTTATTCTATTTCCAAGCAAATCAGGTGTTGTTCCTCTTTTCTTGCTGATTTTCGGTCATCCTTGTGCATGCATATGCCAGACGAAATGCTGCACTCCTAAGTATAGCCAAACTCTTCTAAACCTAGCTCAAATCATCTAAAACACCTCTCACCAATTCAGATTTATTTTAACTAAACAAACCAGATTTTTGTTCCCTCTTTTTCCAACATTTCGGCCAGCATTACACACACAAATACTACACGAAAATCCACACTCCAAAACTCTTCATTGATTTAGCCAAATTACAACTCCTAAAACTCCCACTTTTCCATCTTTGATTTGCGTCAAAACAGCAGCCAAAACCAGTCCAGAATTTCTCTCTCTTTTGCTTATAGTTTTCACGCAGCACAAACACACCCACCTTGCACAGAATTTTTGTTGTCAAAGCCCGCACAAACTCCTTGTCTTGGTCAAAAAACTGAACACGCACAACCTCTCCTTATGCACTATTTTCGGCCAGCTTGGGGGTGCAATTTCTGACCAATTTTCTCCCCACAACCACTCTCAATTTCGCCTAGCAAAAGGGTACAGCAAACTGCCTATTTTCTGCCATTGCTGCCAAAAAAGGTTTAGAACCATTAGGAGTCCTTTATAGCATCAACCTCTAAACTCTAAATCAAACTCTCCTATCCCTAAGCCAAAGTAGCCGTCTATTCCATCCTTGCTGCACAAAAATTTCCAGCAAACTCTCCTGTACAATTTTCAGGGAAAAAAAAAACAAGATGCTCCATAAGGTAAGCGAAAGTCCTCTCAACCTCTTGATTCCTTTCCTTCTATTGATTCTTCTCTTCTTCTTCCCTTGAAACGCACCATATAGGGACTGATTTCATCTTTCTTTCTTAACTCTTGATCAAGAGGAAATAAAGAAGGCAGCTTTCCCTTCTTCACAAGTGAACTCATGGCGAACATTATAGGGGCATCTTAATCTTGTTAATCCGGTTGTTGTAAGGTAAAAGAGTTCTTATCCTTGGTGACGTAATTAAGGTTTAATGTGATTGATGATATGTATGGGATTATAATAGCATGATGAATGTGTTTAGTTTGGATAGATGTATATTTTGAGATGAGTAATGTGTTAAGCATGTTCAATGGATAGCGATGCTATGTTTTGTTGTCATAATAATGGATGTGAATCTTGATGGTTACGTCGCGACCTTTTTGGTATATGGCACATGTCTTTGATGGGTATACGTTCATGGTATATTCATTTTATGGAATGGGTGATTTATTTGAAGTTAGATGATTGGACATGATTTGTTTATGGGAATAAGTGAGTTTATATACAAGCTTGAGATGATTGAGATCCTGATCATATTATTATGTGATTCTAGATCAGGAGGTTATTTGAAGGAAGCAAGCAATTGATTTTTATCTTGTTTATCTGAGGCGTACAACGTAAGTCCTTCCATAAACTCCTTTTGTTAAATGCTTGTGGTGGCAAGTCAAATGTTGTAAAGCTTTGTGAAGCTATTGTTGAACCATGATTACTTGGGTTGTAAACGTGGATGTTTATTCTCTAATTGGTTTTATGAACTAATGCTTTTATCAAGAACTGTCTTTCTATTAAATGTTTTAGAAAACTCTTTTTTTTTTTTTTTATAAGAAAACCATGTTTTACAAAGCCAAGGTTTGGAAACATGTGAATCAGGAATTGACGGATGTGTTCATTGAGAACTTAATATTGTTAGTGTTGTGCCCTAGAGGCAATCACTTGTACCATGTATATTGCATATTAAATTAATAAGAGGCATTCTTTATCTTTCAGTTTGATTGTTATATCTAAATATGTGTACAAACCGTTAGATAAAGTCCTTAGTACAACACAGTGTTAAGGAAATCATGATAGACATCATGATGTGAGATTCCTACTACACTAT